>AWOL01S0044086.1:6886-19189 GCA_000715115.1 Nicotiana otophora | reverse complement strand
TATATATATATATATATATATATATATATATATATATATATATATATATATATAGACAAACACTGCATTGTACTACTTTAACTATATATAACTTATTATAGTATATGTTAGTGCATTCATTAGTTGTATTACAAAATAAAGTGTTAATGGATCATATTTATATTACTTAGATAGTAAATTATAATGTGATTCAAAAGTTTGACCATGTTTGACCTATGAACCGACCGAAGTTGGTCGGTTATTTTTCAGAAATTACAGCTACCGACCAAAGTTGGTCGGTAAAATCTTCTCCTGTAATAACCGACCGACTTTGATCGGTAACTTCAACTATAAATTTTATAAAATATTTTAAATAATAATATAATTATTAAAATTTAAAAATATGGGTCCACCTAACCGACCGATGTTGGTCGGTAATAAAAAAAGTGCTTTGACTAAGTAAGTCTGACCATTGTGGTTAAATATTTGACCAATATACTAACCGATTTCGGTCGGTATGTAATTTTTTTTTAAAAATGTAAAATATTTTTTTGGTAGTTTCCGTCCGCTTTGGACGGATTTTTTGGTCGCTTTTGTTGACCGACCAACGTTGGTCGGTTCGCTTCGGTCGAATTTTTCCGAATTTCTAGTAGTGTTAGGTGAAGTGCCGAAAGGAAACTCGCTAAGGTTTTCTTGTTGGCCGCAAGCAGATTATGTTAAAACAAGCGGATCATTGTCTTTCTCTTGATTTAGTATAGTGGACAAGTAAAAGTGAAAATGTATTTTTAGTATAGTGGACAAGTAAAAGCGAACGGAGGGACCCACACACACCAAAAAAAAATCGTGCTATATGGATTAGCGCTAGCATGTCTTTAGTACAAGTTTAATGTTAAGGACACAATTTATTTTGTTCCACCACCTTGAATAGCTAAACCCTGTTTATATTTTGTGAAAAATAATTTTAAATTGGAGCGACATGAACGGTTATTACTCATATAACCGACTTGACTTGCTTGGAAATTGGAATTGAGGTATAATATTGTTGTTCCAAACCTGCACCCCTACCCCCTACATGTTCAATCTAGATATTTCAAACTTCTATTGAAAGGATTCGAGAATGCTGATTTCCGGAATAATGAGTCACCAGACCACAAACAGACCTGTATGGTTATCCACTCCTCCTTATTTTTTATCATTGAGTTTGGGCCCCGAGTTGGGATACAGAATTATTGGGCTTGGACATTTGGGACCAATAATCTTCTAAAGATCCCTTTATATTTTAGCCATTTGTTGTTGGAATTTTTACATAGTATAGTCGCCCAGCAAAATAATTGCCAATAAATATATATTTTTATATATTAATATATAATATAAAAATTAATACTCATATTTTATATATAATATAAATATTTTTTTATACTTGATTAGCGCCTGTAATTATTTTTGGCCGACCAGCCAAATGTGTTAAAAGCCTTTTTTGTTCGAAGTATGGAAAATAGAGAGAAAAAGTTTGTGACACTCGAAGCTTACAGCCATAGGATAGAATTGTATATTGTGTCACTGAGTTACTACTTAATCCAGGAATAACTGATCAATCTGAGTTCTAATTTTCTTTTTCTTTTTCCAAAAGAACTCTAGTTCCTAACAAGTTTCAAATTCTCCTTAATTTAAAAATGTCACATGCAAACATGAACTTATCTTCAATTTGGTCCATATATCAGAGAGCCCCAAGCTGCCAAACTCCAACATAGAGTAAAAGGACGAAGCAGAGGAGCTCAGGTCAGTCAACATTGTCTGCTGATGTGATTTTAAGAAATAATAATTGTTCTATGAATTGGATAATTTGGGGTCAAGTTTGATGCATCTACTTGATTAGTTTTTCTAGAAGTTATTTGACAAAGATGACTCTTCTTTATGCAAAAAGCAAATTTATGAAAGAATCATTACGCCGAAATCATTCTCCACTTTAGTCTTTGTTCTAAAGTACTTTAAGCATGTCACTTCGGCATGTTGTGAATGGCTGATCAAATCAAAAGCAATCTCTTCACCTTTTGTTACATCCACTAAAAATTGAAATTTTTTCCAAATATCACAGCCTCAATCATCAGCACGCACAAAATGAGGGAAAATTTTTCGTATAAAACTTTTGAATCTTTTATTTGCTCGTCTCATTTCAAACAAAACATCACCACTATTAAATCTAAAGTACCATGTTAAAAAAAGAAAAAAGAAAAAAAAGACCACAGGGTGACTAGAGAGTTTCCCTCCCACTAAACAATTGTAAACTGGAATATCTTTGTACTGATTGCATTTGGTTAGCTTAGCGTAAGTAATTATAAGAAAATTAAAGCATGTGACTAAAGCATAGTAGATGGTCATTGACTTCTGTGGCAGGAAAAGATGGTAGATTAGCAGCTACCAATAAGGGGCAATTGTTAGTTGAACTACTTCTAGTTATAGGTTCCTTCCTTTTCTTTTAGCTTTCTCCGTATCCTTCTTGTTCTTCTTGTCAAAATCATTGTTTTTGAACTACCAATCCTTTCTTTCCTTTTTTGTGATTGTTGAAATATGTCTATGGGAATTGTCAATTTGTCATTTGCCAAAGCGCCATCTGATGAAGATCATGCAACTTAGCTTTTTAGCCCACGTTTGCTTAAAAAGTATTTGGTTCCTAGGTTTTGAAGCCCCACAAAAAGAATGTGTGTTGCAAATTTATAACAGATAAATGGAAGTGTTCATACTATTCAATGAAATTTCAGAGTAGGTAAATGTTCTAGATATGAGCTTCCGTTTACTCATTAACAGGAATATTTTTACATCTAAAAAAAAATAATAATAAAACCCGTACGTTAGAGGGTCTTAGACCTATAATAGAGAACTAAAAGTGATCACTCTCAAGGTTTATAGTTTTAACGGAATTGGACCAAAAATGCCCCTGAACTATTGAAAATGGAGCAAATATGCCATCCGTTTGCTATTGGGCACAAATATATCCTTACCGTTAGTCAAATGGAGCACATATATATTTCTCCGCTAACAGACTCCATATCAGCTATAGATTCACTTTCAGAAGTATTTTCTTTGCTGAATTGGAGCTCCACATCAGATTTGTTTTTTTTTTTCATCCAAGAAAATTAATGACATCCAAGTTACCCGTGTCTTTTCTCATTTTCCACAATCAATGGGTTAAAATGCCTCGATCAACGAATCCTATCAAAGACCGATTGTATAATCAATTATGCTGCTCAGTGTTCCCATTTTTTGCTTTGTTTCACTATTAACTCATCAAACTTTCATAAATACTGCCGAAATAGTCATTCCAGAGTTCAACTTCATTTTATTACTGCATGGCCACCTGGAGAGATTAACATAGAAAGAGAGAGATTAATTGGTGTTAGAGACTTAATTTGCTTCTTTTTTAAATTTATTTTGTTTAATTCTTTTGCATTTCTCTCCATTTGTTTGCTGTCGTTCTTCACAAACCTTAATTTTCAAGCCTCTATATCATCTCTTTCCCGTTTTGAAATCATTTGTAGAGGTTCAGATCTAGACTTGAATTTTTCTATACAGGCTCTTTCAGATTTTTCTATATAGATTTCTGAAAGGAAAAAAAGCATATCAGGAAAAAATGGACTACTGGAGGAGTTTCCGATAAAGTCCGATGGGGCTCGCATGTTGGGTTTTTCGGGATAAAAGTCTGCTACATAAGGGGTGGTGATGATTGATGAATAATTGAGAAAAGTGGCGAGGGGGATAAAGGCAAGATGTTCGTGATATTGAAAAATTAAGAAATTATTTGGAGGGTATTGTTTTCCAAGAAGGAGTTCCAAATCAGCAAAGAAAATACTTCTGAAAGTGAATCTATAGTTGATGTGGAGTTTGTTAGTGGAGAAGGGTATATGTGCTCCATTTGACTAACGGTAAGGGTATTTTTGTGCCCAATAGTAAACGGAGGGCATATTTGCTCCATTTTCACTAGTTCAGGGGCATATTTGGCCCTTTCCGTATTTTTAAATGATGTGATTTGCACTATCCAATATTATGACTCTGATTTGTTCAAACCCGGATTAATATTATCCTTCCCCACCAAAAAGAAAAAAAGAAGAAAAATCTTCTTAATGAATTAGGACCCGTTTGGCCATAGATTTTGTCAAAATAAACTTGGATTTTATTTGGCAAACACATGTTTGGCCATAGATTTTGCTTACATTTTGGCCAAATCCTAAATCCCAAAACCAGCTCAATAGCTGGTTTTGGGCCAAAATATCACTATTATATTTTTTAAAAATTGCCCCAAATTTTTGTATTTTATAAAAGAGCCCACTATTTATTATTTTGTAACGATGTTGCTTCGTCTTTTCGGTCATCTGATAGTGTATCGTGTAGTTCATTATAAAAATAATAATTTTGTATCAAATTTATTTATGTTTAGGATTATGGTTTGCGATAATATAATAAATATTATTGATAATGGTGTTGTTGGGTATTTGTGATAGTTTTTAGAACTTATGGGTATAAGTCATATTTCATGTTTTTTCAAATCAAACTTCACCCAAAACAGATGTCCAAACACATTTTTATCTTCAAACCAAGCTTCACCCAAATCAGATTTTTCAGAATAAATTTAGAAATCTATGATCAAAAAATTAGCTTAGAGTTTGTCATTTTTCTTTGAATGTGGTGCGTTTGGTTTAATTTGTCGGCACCCTAATTATTTTGTGTGATATCTACTACCTCAATATCGGGTAATTCTGTGCACTTATAGTTAGTACTTAGACAAAATAAGGAGAAATCATTGACTATTTTTGTCTATACTGAAATTTGAGATATGATTTCCAAATATTTCACATATTATTAGACCACATTTCATTAATGATTAGGCCACACTTTGGTCAGTTCTATCATGGTGCGAAATTGCTCCTATTTCCTCTGGATATGTTGCAATAAGAGGTGTGAATGGGTCTTTAAAAACCGACTAAATCGACTAAATCAAATCGTACTAAACCGATTATTAGGTTTATTTTAATAAAATTGTAGGTTATTATACAAATTTATAGTTGTACCGAATAATAGGATATGTTTTTTATTTTATAAAAGTAAACCAAAAAAGTATCAAATCGCACCCACTAAATTTATATATGAAAATATATTTTATATTCATTAATTTTTTGTCTTGGGTCTTGGGAATATGAAAATAGCTACAAGTGACCAAATAATTAATATCCAATGTCCTAACTGTTATTATTCTGTATTGTTGTAATAAACAATTAAACTTTCTGGAAAAACAAAACAGAAAGTTAGTAATATTTGTTTAACGAAATAGATTCTGGAAAACAAAAACAGTATAGGAATAAATCGAGCCCACTGAATACACAGTGTGTCCTTAAGGAAATTATTCCCCTCAAGTACCCGAGGTGCTAGAATAGATCCTCCCAAGATAGAACGATTTAACTCACCAGTGTATTGGTACCAAAACTCTGATGAACAGCGAACCACTCAATAGTCGTAAACCACACTGGAAAATATTGTTAAGAAGAAGCTCAGAAAATTTCGTAAGGAAAGATTCTGAGATTCAAACTCTATTTATAGAGTTGCTGGCATTGTTTCTGAAAAGGTTTGCAACCTTTCAGAAACAGCCATGGCTGTTGGAAAAGGTGTGTTTGAAATATTGCGGGAAAAATATATTTAAAATAATCCAGAAAAGAAAACGGGCCTGACCGAACCGGGTCGCGGGTCATGGGTTATTCCGGATTGAATTTTTTGTTAATTATTTAATTAATTAATTAAATAATTGAAAGAAATTTTGTCCAAAAGGATTAATCAATCAATCTTTGACCGAAACCGAAGCCGAAGCCGAGCCAAGCGAGCGACGACGACGGCGCGAGGCTTGCCTTTTTCTTAACTCTTTAAGAGCTAGAAGAAGAGCAATTATATATATACCCATCAAAAGCCTTTTCTTTCTCCGATATGGGACAATGTCCCTTTCCCAAGGGAAACTCAAATATTTTATTTTCCCTTCATTTCTCATTCATTTTCTTTAAGCTACACAAGCTTAAAATCCCAACACTAACTTTCAAACCTTCTAATACTCATATATCGAAACTAAATTAGTTCTAACATCTTGAGTAGCAAGCCACTAGGTATTCCAGCGGTATTCAATAGCAAGCCACAATGTATTGGATATCTTTCCTCTTGTATAATTTAGATTTCTCTTGTTGGATATTAATCTTTTAATAAGCTTTATTCTTGAGTCCCAACTCGATTAGTATCCTTCCACTAGTATAATTTATATTTTTCTTGTCTTTGCTTAATTTATTTTACGCTATCATAGAATAGTGGGATGGATCTCTATTCTGGACATCTTTTATGTTCCTTTGATCATCACTCTTAAAATAGTAAAAGATATCCAAAGAGCTTTGCCATAGTCCTATGCAAGTACACCTTATCGAATTCTAACTTTAACTAGCGACTCTGCAATGACATTTTTAAAAAAATACCGAAAAATTAACCGAACCGTATTGATACTAAAGAGAAACCGAAATGATTGAGACGATTCTGAAAAGTTTAATTTTGATTATATAAAATGGAATAATCAAAAATTTAGTATGATATAAATTTTATAAAATAATCATCCGAACCGAACCATTGATACCCTTAATTGTAACTTTAAATCAGCAATTTGCATTCAAGTTTTCATCAAGTCATGGAGTTTTGCTCGGGTTGTGGGGGTGGGGAGTGGCAATCAAATCTTTTTCTTTTTTGTTGGATTGTAATTTAAGGATTTGGGCTTTTCATGAATACTAGTAATTAATTCTATCCATGTAGAAAAATTCTAGAGAAGTAAGGAAATACTCCTATTATTTCTGATTGGTTTGGCGGAAAAATATTTTCATAATTTTTATTTTCACATGGTTTGATGGGAATATTTTCACAACTTTCAATTGAAAAGGATTTCTATTCTAAAGAAATTAATTTTAGTTAATATGGAGAGTTGACACGTGCAAACGGACAGTACATGGACTACAAATGAAGACCTTCACCTCTTCCCACCCACTTATAATTACAACTTGAAAACATTAGTCAAAGTTTTCGAACACCGATGACCGATGGCTTTCTTAGTTACTCGTAAAAATTAATGGCAAAAAGCGGCAACTAATTTGCTACTCACTCAAACTAGGCTTAGTATTTCAATTTCACACTAAGCTACATATGCTACCAACCTAAAGCCTACACTACTAAACAACTTACTCGTCACGGCGACGTCGAGTTGTTTTGTCTTTACCCTCCTTTCAAAACCCCTTAATCACTCTCTATATAATAATAGATTTAAATAGAGTACTATTTGTTAGCATTTGACACAGTCATAAGCGGATTCAGGAATCGAAGGTTGCGGGTGCCACCATATTATGCATACAATATATATGTCAATAGTTACAAAGATAGATTAGGAATAATGTGTTGGTTCGGTTAGTTTTTGGTTAATTTGAATAGACCTTTCATTCACAAAGCAAATAAGTCGATTTTAGTTTAAATTTTTAACGCTTAATTTAAACACATTCTAAATAAAAATGCAAAAGAAAAACAGCATTTCATGAAAGAACGCCTCCAATATAAATATTTATTTAAAGAGTACCTTAACTACACTATATATTCTTTGTTTGACTAGATTAATTTACTTGTATTGTTCTTTATTTATTTTTCCATCTTAATTGTTGACTTATATGACAATTATTTTCAAAGAAAAACCTTCAACATTCAACCTATGATATTCGACTCAAAACGACTATCAACCAAGCCATTTAATTTTTTTTCAAAACACAATAGAAGATATTGCTCAAATTATATTCCTTTATATAAATATAGAAAATAATTGTTCATAAAATAAGGTATAATGATAGAAACAAAATGAGAAATGGAAGTTTAAAAAATGAAGAAGAGAGACTTAGCAAGTAATAAAAGGAGGGAAAGAAACGAAAAAGAAGAAAGGGCTCAACCGAAAATAAAGAAAATCTTAATAAGTAGAAAAAAGGAAACATTAAATGAGCTGCTCCAACAAGGAATCGAACTCGCATTCATTGGGCCAAGAAAAGCCTTCAAAGAGATGGTTGAACCAATGGCACCCACTTTCAATCATTTTTAGATGTCACTCTATCCATTTATATGTTTCTTTACAAAGATATTATATATATAATAAGAATTTTAGCGAATCAAGTGGGTGTCGTGGTACCATACCTCGTAAAGTAGATCTGCCCATGGACACAGCTTAATTAAAAAAAAAATGATACAGTATTTGACACAACTTTTAAGAATTGGTTCTTGAAACCCATTTCTGGATAATATTTTCTAGAGATTCTTGCCACTTGCCAATTGGCAGTAGTTTGAACAAAGATCGTTTTTTAATGTGATTTTCTGATTAAAGGGCTCAAAATCTTTCCCTTTCATCTATTTATTAAATTATAATTAATAAATTTTAATATTACTACAAGTTGGAATATGTATTTCAAAATAGCTGTGAAGTATTTATGAAATTCTTGGCAAAAGTTTAGCATTTTCCTGATGATGTCTTGAGAGATTTTTCAAGCTACCCTTCTATTATATTTAAGTATTGTAAGTTTCACACTTTCATCTAATTACCAATATTTTAATATTTTGTCTTAAAGTTTGGTTTCAATCTCACTCAAATAATTATTTAATTGACTCCTAGTGAGAGAGAGTGATTATTGATGAATCATACAAATGGAAGTGTGTAAAGTCAGATTTTCAAGCAAAGAAAGCTCCAAAAAGAGAAAAGAAAGATATGTTGGCAGGGAAGCAACAAATAATTAACACGCAGACCAAAGGGTGGAAAATAATCAAAGACTTTCGATAGCTTTAACGTCCAATAATGGATTGGTCTAAGTACAAACTACAAAGTCAGAATCCATTAATAGAGCTCTTCTAAAGCACACGGTTTAAAAAGAGGTCTAGAAAAAGTAGGGTAAAAAAAAGTAGTTTAACTTAAATTTCATATTGTGAGCATCTAATTTTTAACCGTGTTCGAATTGTTCTACTTATCTCATCAATACCTCACTTCTCACTCCATATTTCTCACTCCCATCTTCTCACGCGTGTCCCCACTCCACTTTCCTTTGCCCCCATGCTTGTCCCCCACTCACAACCCTCCCCCCCACATGATCTCCCCTAAAAGAGAAGAGAAAGGAGGCCCTCTAGGAAGAGGAGAGGAGAAAACCCTAAGGGCCTTCCCCGAATTCCGCTTCTCTCTAAAAACAAAAACCCTTAGACCCCAAAACCTGGTTGGGACCCTTCTGACTGATTCTTTCTTTTCCAACAGAGAAAACATCCGACCATCGTCTCCACCTCTCACGAATTCTCACAAAAGGGCCTGACCCCTATCTCCCCTCACACTCGCCTCTCACCCATCGACACCAACACACACACGGTAACATATAGTAAAGAGTGAGCCGTTCTTCTTGAGGTTGTCGATTAAGGTTTCCGGTGCGAGTGGTTGTTGCTGTTGTAAAGTTGTTGGGCTCCATTTTCAAGTTTCATAAGCTCCATTTTGGGCGAATTTTGTTGGTTTCGCTGCTGTCGAGGTAATTTCCCCCCGACGTTATGTTCCTAGTCATTTTTGATGCCATAAAGTTATGAGAATGTCATGTTGTGAACTTGAATCAAAGACTGTTGAATATATGTGGCTGAAATGTGATTTGTATTACATTTTGTTTTGAATTTAACAATATTTAATCATTTTTGTCCCATATGCTTCGTATGTATACATCATATCTCTGTTTAAGCATGTTAAGAGTGGATATATCATTAAGTTTAACTGTTATTCGTGTCCTTAACACTGAGAAAATAAAGGTTGGCCTCACTGCTCATTTCGATGAGCTTAATGCTTTGTCCTTTGTTTCTTTGTTAACCACTGTGAGCATGTCTTTGTAATGTGATGATTGTGTTTGTTTTCTTTCCATTCTCGTTTTTGGTTTGATGACATAAATTGGTGGAGCTCAGATTTTGATAAAGAACTAAGACTTTGTGCACCCTCTCGATTCTTGAGATGAGTACTAACACTTTTGGGCTTTATTGCTTTTAATATTACAATAACTAATTATCATATGTTTTCTCCTGATGAGTTGGGGACATTAAGAAGCATGTCTTATCGGCTAAAGTAATACATTTTGTTACTNCCCCATGCTTGTCCCCCACTCACAACCCCCCACATGATCTCCCCTTAAAGAGAAGAGAACGGAGACCCTCTAGGAGGAGAGAGGAGAAAACCCTAAGGGCCTTCCCCGAATTCCGCCTCTCTCTAAAAACAAAAACCCTTAGACCCCAAAACCTGGCTGGGACCCTTCTGACTGATTCTTTCTTTTCCAACATAGAAAACATCCGATCATCGTCTTCACCTCTCGCGAATTCTCACAAAAGGGCCTGACCCCTATCTCCCCTCACACTCGCCTCTCACCCATCGACACCAACACACACACGGTAACATATAGTAAAGAGTGAGCCGTTCTTCTTGAGGTTGTCGATTAAGGTTTCTGGTGCGAGTGGTTGTTGCTGTTGTAAAGTTGTTGGGCTCTATTTTCAAGTTTCATAACCTACATTTTGGGCGAATTTTGTTGGTTTCGCTGCTGTCGAGGAAATTTTCCCCCGACGTTATGTTCCTAGTCATTTTTGATGCCATAAAGTTATAAGAATGTCATGTTGTGAACTTGAATCAAAGACTGTTGAATATATGTGGCTGAAATGTGATTTGTATTACACTCTGTTTTGAATTTAACAAGATTTAATCATTTTGTCCCATATGCTTCATATGCATACATCATATCTTTGTTTAAGCATGTTAAGAGTGGAAATATCATTAAGTTTAACTGTTATTGGTGTCCTTAACACTGAGAAAATAAAGGCTGGCCTCACTGCTCATTTCGATGAGCTTAATGCTTTGTCCTTTGTTTCTTTGTTAACCACTGTGAGCATGCCTTTGTAATGTGATGATTGTGTTTGTTTTCTTTCCATTCTCGTTTTTGGTTTGATGACATAAATTGGTGGAGCTAAGATTTTGATAAAGAACTAAGACTTTGTGCACCCTCTCGATTCTTGAGATGAGTACTAACACTTTTGGGCTTTATTGCTTTTAATATTACAATAACTAATTATCATATGTTTTCTCCTGATGAGTTGGGGACATTAAGAAGCATGTCTTATCGGCTAAAGTAATACATTTTGTTACTTGTCTCCAGTAATATTGTTATTTTGGGGTATTCACTCAAAAGTTACCAACTTTATCGGGTTGGTTACTCCAAAAATTAGTTTCTTGTTATTGAAGACGGTTTCCACAATAATATCTTGTTCATAATCCATTTCCTCATGCTCATCTCAAATTTTAGGAAATAAACATCTTATAAATATTCTAGTTTTGTTTTAGGAGCGATTAATAATAAATTATCGTGGCTATGAGTACGGTTCCTGTGGTATGGTGACGATATGTAAATTCCAGTTCAGGTGTGCATTTCATGTGACACGACCACAACTTCAAACAATAATAAAAATAAACATGTTATAGATCATGAGTACGGTTTCCGTGATGCGATTCGCAATATGTACAAAAACAAACGAGTGCGCGACATCGCGACTTGTTCAAACAAATTCCATAAATATTAAAAGCGGGTAGATAAAATATGAAAATCAATAAATCACAGTTTATCCAAAATTAATTCAAGCCAAGTTGTAGTCAATAAAGCGACCGTGCTAGAACCACGAGATTCGGGGAATGCCTTACACCTTCTCCCCGGTTAACAGAATTCCTTATCCGGACTTTGTTTTTGCAGACCAATAATAATAGAGTCAAATCTTCCTTTGAATAGGGATTCAAATAAAAGGTGACTTAGAACACCAACAAAATCAATTTCAAGTGGCGACTCTGTAAATAAAATAATCCCTACTCAATTTTGTCACTTTAATTAGAGAAACTCTTTAACCCACCATTCATAACACACATTATCGTTTTGGGGGACATAAAAGGGGTGTGACAGCTCTAGCGACCCTGCTGGGGACCTCAAGAATTCGAGCTTGTACATTGACTTTATTTGGCTTTATTAATTTTTGTATATATTGTGATTTATTTGGGACTAATGTGCTACTTGTCCACTTTTTACTGTCTTGATATTGTTGAACTGTACATATAAATTGTATCTTCTCTCGCATCCCACTGAGTCTTCTGATAATTAGTTATGTTGTGTTTGCCTACCAACATCACAAAATTTCTATCTTGAGATAAAGCCAGTTAGCCTACCATCTTCTGGTGAAGGATTTAGTCACACA
>AWOL01S0044080.1:0-11826 GCA_000715115.1 Nicotiana otophora | reverse complement strand
AGTATCGCTATATCGCCTCTCTTTTTCTTTGTAGTTTGAGTTTTGGAAGGTACTTCAGAGTTATGAAAACGTCTACTTTCTGTATTTAAGCTTTTAAATATCAAGTAATGTTGATAAATTCATTTCCTAATAGTTAGAACTCAGGGGAAGATGATTGGAAGCCATGAGTTCGATTTATTTCACTTTTAGTGGACTGTTTTGTAGTCCACTTGTGTTGGCATATTGTGATGCTGAATTATGGAGTTTGGAAGGATAAAGGGCGTGGAGAAACACCATATGTGGTAGGGTAGCAGTCTGGTCGCTCGTCGTTGCAATTCCAGGTNGGTACGAAATCAAGAAGCGATAATATTAGAACGATCACTACGACTTAAGTATCGCTATATCGCCTCTCTTTTTCTTTGTAGTTTGAGTTTTGGAAGGTACTTCAGAGTTATGAAAACGTCTACTTTCTGTATTTAAGCTTTTAAATATCAAGTAATGTTGATAAATTCATTTCCTAATAGTTAGAACTCAGGGGAAGATGATTGGAAGCCATGAGTTCGATTTATTTCACTTTTAGTGGACTGTTTTGTAGTCCACTTGTGTTGGCATATTGTGATGCTGAATTATGGAGTTTGGAAGGATAAAGGGCGTGGAGAAACACCATATGTGGTAGGGTAGCAGTCTGGTCGCTCGTCGTTGCAATTCCAGGTTAATTGATAACTTGTTGATTGGGTGTGTTATGGTATATTTGGGTTTTTTGTTGTATTAAAGGTCCCAAATTGTAGTTAGGTTGTTTTTGAGTTGTTGGTTGTATTCTGTTGTTATCTCACCTATAGTAGGCTTGAGGGAGCAGTAAAATCAAAGTAAATGCTGCTTGTTTTATTTTAGAATCTAGTTATCGTTTGAGATACGTGTTATACTAGCGCTATCTAAGTTGTACATGTATTCCTTTGATATAGGGTTGGCACGCTAGTTGTCATAAGCTTGTTGTTGAGTTGCATTGACGACTTGAGGTATGTTAAGTCTATACCTTCTTTCCTTTTGGCATGATCCATTTGATACAACGAAAAAAGCAAGCACGCAACTTTCATAAACGATTCTATTCTTAGAAGTACTAGTGTTGCCTATGTTCTTGATTCCCCATATGTCCTACTATCGTATCGTCTGTTCAGGGGTCTCATCACATTTCGACAGATCATATTGACTTTCTTCATTACGCATTGCATTCATTTATACATGTATATTGTCCCATCACTAGATGGCCTTATATACGCGTATAGTATATGCATATAGGGTATGGGGAAAGGTTATGGCGTTATATATGCACCACCACCTGATCAGCTAGCATACGTTGATGATTTTGCCCACTGAGGCCGAGAAGATATGATGAATTGCCCTCAGATGCTTGATAATGTTATGTACACATATACATATGCATGATATGACATTTATACGCATATGCATGACATTATAAATATTTCATGATTCACAGAGCTATTCAGACTTAAAGGTTGAGTCCTTTACTCCACGTTTCTTTCATATCTTTTATATACTGATTTTTATGCCTTACATACTCGGTACATTACTCGTAGTGATACCCCTATTGCCTGAGGGCCTACGTTTTATGCCCAAAGTGCAGTTAGACAGGCTGACGATCCCCCTTCTTAGGATCCTTGCACAGTGAGAGTTGGTGTGCTCCATGTGATCCGGAGCTGCTATTGGGTTTTGGTATGATACTTTTGTATATATATATATGGGTATGACGGGGCCCAGTCCTGTCCTTTATACAGTTGTACACTCTATTAGAGGTCTGTAGATAGTCATGTTTAGTTGGATAGTATGTGGCCTTGTTGGCTCGCCCTACCGTATTCCGTATATATATATATATATATATTTTGGGCATGTTTTCCCGCATATGTTATTCACATGAATACGTAGTTTATTGCCAGACGCTATGCATGACCTACACTTATTTTATGTTTATATCTTAGATGTATGCTTAGGGGTATTTGACAGGTAGAACTCGGGCACTCGTCACGGCCCATCTGTTTGGGTGTTGATATAACATCGCTCCGGTAAGACAAAAAAATGTCCTATCGCCGAGGTCAGAAACAAATTCGTTAAAGAAGAGGTAATTCATTTCCTTGCGGTTCAAGGCGAGAGGTAAAGTATCCTGACTGGTTAGCTATCGTAGTAGTAGTTCCAAAGAAGAATATTAAATTTCGCATGTGCATAGACTATTAGAATTTAAATAAGGCGTGCCCAAAAGACTAGTTCCCTTTGCCAAACATTGATCAAATGATTGATGCGAGTCCGGCACGAGTTAATGCGTTTCGTCGATGCTTATGGGTACAACAAAATTAAGATGAATCGAGAGGATCAAGAAAAAACTTCGTTCATAACGAACTTCGGCACATATTGTTATAATGTGATGCTTTTCGGCCTAAAGAACGCCGGAGCCACTTATCAGTGGCTCGTAAACAAAATATTTGAGAAACAAATAGGGAAAACTATGGAGGTTTACATAGATGATATGTTGCTTAAGTCTTTGAATGCAGGTGATCATCTTAAACACCTACAAGAAACCTTTGACATCTTAAGGAAGCACAACATGAAGCTTAACCCCGAGAAGTGTGCATTCGGGGTCAGCTCCGGTAAGTTCCTGGGATTCCTGGTGTCGCAAAGAGGGATTGAGGTAACCCCGATAAAATTAAAGCCATCTAAGACATCCCGGACTAGCTATCAAGCGTGAAAAAGGTTCAAAGATTGATAGGGAGACTGGTCGCTTTGAGCAGGTTCATTTCCTGGTCATCGGAGAAATGCCATTATTTGTTTTCACTACTCAAATAGAAGAACAACTTCTAATAGACTCTAGAATGTTAGTAGGCTTTAAAGGATTTGAAAAGGTATTTGTCAAGTCCTCCATTACTGTCAAAAATAGGAGGAAGGCGAACAACTGCTGGTCTACTTAGCAGTTTTGGAGGTAGCGGTGAGTACCGTTTTAGTCCGTGAGGACAAAGGTACGCAATCTCCTATCTATTATGTTATTAAAATTTTAACGGGAGAAGAAACTCGCTACCCACATTTGGAAAAATTGGCCTTAGCCCTCGTAGTAGCCACTCGAAAACTAAGGCCTTATTTCTAATGTCATCCGATAGCCGTGGTGACCACTTTTCCTTTGCGAAATATTCTTCATAAACCTGAACTCTTAGGTAGGCTAGCCAAGTGGGCAGACGAAATGAGTGAATTTGACATACAATATAAACCTAGGACTGCGATTAAGTCACAAGTTTTGGCTGACTTTATGGTCGATTTCAGTATGTGACTGCTACCTTTTGCTACCAAAGAAGAAGTGATGGTGTCAGAATCGACATCAGGAGTTTGTACCTTGTTCATGGATGGAGCTTCCAATGTGAAGGGGTCCGGACTCGGCATTGTTCTAAGCATGCCCTCGGGAGAATCCCTAAGGTATGCCATAAGAATCGTTCCTCTGAATTAAATGAAGCAGGGTATGAAACTTTGATTGCAAAACTCGAGCTAGCCCGGAGACTAGACTCCGAGGTCATAGAAATCAAATGCGACTCCCAGTTGGTAGTAAATTGGGTCTACCGAATCTTCGAAGCCAAAGAGGAACGCATGCAACAATATGTCGTGAAAGTCCAGGCTCTGCTCGCTCATTTTCGGGAATGATCAATTACGCACATCCCGAGGGAAGAGAATGCGGAAGCATATACACTAGCCAATCTTGGATCGTCCACAAAAATAAACGGATCGGACTCTTGTACAGTCGTACAACTTATGCATTCGGTATTAGACGCAGATAGCTATTACAAGGTAAACGCGACCAATTTGGTCTGGGACTGGATAAATGAAATCATTGACTATCTCGAGCACTGAAAATTGCCTGAAGATCCCAAGACATCTCGGGCGCTGCACACTAAAGCAGTTCGATACAACTTCATGGGAGGACAATTAAATAGAAGAGCTTTCCAAGGACCGTTGGCCGGATGTTTGGGAGTTTCCAAAGATAACTATGTTATGCGAGAAGTCCACGAAGAGATTTGCGAAAATTACTCAGGCGAGGATTTCATAGTGTTAAAATTAATTAGGGCAGGATACTACTAGCCCCGGATGGAACAAGACGTCAAGGCTTTTGTTCAAAAATATGATAAATCTCAATGCTACGGACCATTGGTACATCAACCGGCAGAGCACTACACTCAATTTTGTCACCGTGGCCGTTCATGAAGTGGGGGATAGATATAGTCTGTCCACTACCACCGACCCCCAGTAAGGTAAGATTCTTTTGATTTAAACTGACTATTTTTCTAAATGGGTTGAAAAAGGTCTTTATCAGAAGATTGGCTAACGCGAAGTGGTATATTTTTTGTGGGAGAATATAATTTACAGATTTGGGATACCAAAAGAACTGCGACAACTAGCCACAATTTATAGGCGCAAAGGTTACAAAGTTCCTTGAAGACTTAAAAATCAAAAGGATCACATCGTCACCCTATCATCCGAGCGCAAATGGTCAAGAAGAATCAACAAACAAAGTGATTATACAAAATTTTGAAAAGAGACTAAAAGCAGCCAAAGTCAAATGGTCCAAAGAGCTTCCAGGAGTACTATGGGCGTACCGAACAACGGCCAAATCGAGCATGGGGGAAACTACTTTCTCTCTTATGTACAGAGTAGAAGCCTTGATCCCGGTGGAAGTAGGGGAACCTACCTTAAGATGTTTCTAGGTGGACAAAGAGACAAATAATGAAGCAATGTTGATCAAATTGGAGTTGCGTAATGAACGCAAGGACTTGGCACATTTAAGGATGGTGACCGAAAAGCAGAGAATGGAAAGATATTACAATCGAAGAACCAACCTCCGTTATTTCAAAGTAGGAGACTTGGTTTTAAGAAAAGTAACTCAGAACACTCGGGAGATCCATGCAGGGAAGCTAGGTCCAACATGGAAAGGCCCCTACCGGGTTTCAGTTGTCACTGGGAAAGGGTCATCATGTTTACATCATGTTTTTAGCCTTTATTCTTGTCATTTTCTATCATTTGTTAGGTTTACCTAGTTTTAGAGACTATGTGCCATCACGTCATCTTAAGGAGGAAAATTGGGGTCATGACAAGTTGGTATCAGAGCTCTAGGTTCATAGGTATTATGAGTCATAAGCAGGTTTAGTAGAGTCTTGCGGATCAGTAAGGAGACCTCTGTACCTATCTTCGAGAGGCTACGGAACTGTTAGGAAAACTTCACTTCCTTGATTCCTTATCGTGCGAATTGGTTGACTTCAAAATCTAAATATTTGACTTTTTATTCTCTCACAAGTGGTGAGGGCACGTATTACTAGATCCGACGATCAGACACTTGTGCTATCTACTAGAGTCGTGGGAGGCCAGGGCCGGGGCAGATGCCGAGGAGGGTCACGTGGTGCAGCTAGAGCACCTGCCCGAGCTGCGACCGAGGAGTCACCAGTAGCTTCAGTTGCGGGGGGGACCGAGGCGCCTGTTGTCACCCCTGCACTTTAGGAGACCTTTGCATAGTTCTTGAGCATGTTCGGTACCTTATCTCAGGCGAGGTTGATTCCACTTGAACCAACCACATCTCAGCTGGGGGAGGAGCTCAGACTCCCGCGGCCCGTACTCCAAAGCAGTGGTTCCATGTTGATCAGGCCCAGAGGTTATGCCAGCACAGCTTATTATTTCGGTTCAGCCCGAGGTTAGGGCAGTGGCATCTGAGGAGGAGCAGCTTAGACATGAGAGGTTCAAGAAAAATCATCCTCCTTCTTTTAGTGGATTAGCTTCAGAGGATGCGCATGATTTTCTAGAGAAGTGCCACCATATTCTCCGTACCATGGGTATTATGGAGACGAGCGGAGTTGCTTTCACTACATTCTAGTTGTGAAGAACATCGTATCAGTGGTGGCGGGTTTACGAGAAGGGTAGCCCAGCCGATACAGCTTCACTTACTGTAACACCCCGGAAAATATTGAAGTATTTCAGTGTAAAGCCCCGTAAATTTCTCAAGTGAACTCAAGGTTTTGTGGTGCCGGAGTAGGCTTACGTGTTTGAGGATGGTATAAAATCTTTGCGGCGAGCTTGCTCGTCGCGGTTCGGACTTTTTGGGTTGAACAATGCACCGAAAAGTAAAGAAAACTTTTTGGAGGAAAAGCGTGTTTATGCAGTTCATTATGAGACCGCATAATCACTCTGCGGGCCGCATAATGGCCGCAGAAGTGAGCAGGAGAAGGCTAGTCTGGGGGCAATTATGCGGTCGGCTATGCGACCACAAAACTGTTATGTGGTGCATTATGCGATTGCATAACAGTTATGCAGACCGCATAGTGACTGCATACACGGGCAGATTTTTGATCGTTTTGGTCTGTAATTATGCGACCGATATGCGGTTTGCATATCCATTATGCGATCGCATATGCGACCGCAGAACCTATTCCGGAGCTCCATTTTTGGGTTTCGTTAAATACATGCTTTGGGTCATTTTTTAGCAAACATCTGATGTTTTAGAGAGAAGGGAGAGTGTTTTAGAGAGAGGAAAACCCTAGGCTAATTATTCATCAAGTCTTGCTCAAATCTGGGAAGATTAACAAGGAAAACCCACAAGTTCTTCATCTATGAGGTAAGGTTCCATACCCTAGTTTTCAATTTCGAATTTGGGTAGAAGATGGTTGATTAGGAGTATAATTCATGGGTATGAGATTATTATTTATAAATGTATGTACCAATAAGCATTGTGAGAAGATTGTTGAGCTGAAATAAGTAAGGATTGGGTTGTGGAGTGAAGAAAATCTTGTAGGAGAACCTTGTGGTTAAATTTGCACACCTAGTGGCTGATAAAATGCTCAAATGAGCTGAGACCATGAATATCTTCCTAATTATGGTTCAATTTTGTTATGTCTCAAAATAGATCGGGATTGCTAAGAATTCCAGATCATTCTAGAGTTAAGAAAGCTCGATTGAGGTATGTTGGCTAAACTTTCTCTCTTGGAATTGAATTCCATAATGTTTCCTTAAGTTTCAAAGTATGGGTTACGTATTAAAAGGTTATGTTTTTGAGTCGTGTTTCAATGAAAGATAGTATGCCAAATTGTGTGAGAAAATTTCAATATTCTTAAGACTCTTAATTGCTCATATGTGTACCTAAAGTCTTGATTTGGAAATGTCTTATTGTTGATAATCTATAAAGATGGTTGGAAGTGAAATAAGTTAATTGGAGATATAGAGTGTGGCCAACATGCCAAGAATTTAAGTTATGATTGTGTCTAGCAGTGCAAATGATTTGAGAAGATGCGATAAGGAATATGAAATGAGCCTAGACTCAATTGTTTAAAAATGACTTCGAAGATAGAATTGTCTAAAAGCTTTTGTACTAAATTCATGCTCATTAGTGGCTGCTTTAACTAATGCTTTGATTTATAAATATATCCAGTGTGATACGAGTTCTATATACTCATGTGTTGAAATTGTACATTGTCATTTTTGGGGAAGAGTATTGCAAGAGTAAATGGTGTATTGACTGTTTATGATTTTTCATGTGTGTTTCCATTGTTGGTTGGTATGCCTCATTCTTTGGGAAGAAACCATTTGTGTTTGAAGTTTCCATTTCAAATGGATTTAAAGTATATGATTTCTGAAATATCCTATATATTGATACTTGATGGTGATCTTTGAACTTGAAAGAGGTGAAAGTGTGGAATATGAAATACGGTCATCGTGCTAGGAATAAAGAATCTTGTGAATGGGCTAATGAGCCAAGGAAATATTGTCGTTGTGAATGACTGGAAATTACTAATAAGAATTCATACAATGTGAAAGATGTTGAGGTGATTACAATTGTGTTTATGATATTTCTGTTTGCAAATCAAATCAAAACTATTTTTGGGAGCATCATTAGCAATACCGAGGAAGGGTGGGCCATAAGGGCCACACCTGAAACTACATGTGCCGGTGTAGGGGTGGATTGGGATTATTCCCTTTATTTGGGATGAAATTGGTATCTTTGGAAATTGTGATATTATTCCCCTTAATTGGGATGAAACTAGAAACTTTGTGGATTGGAAAAGGCAACCCACACGGCATATGTGGGAAGGCGGCCTAGCTGATCAGGTGGAGATCAGACGCCATATTGCGCATATAGTGGTACTACTCTTAGTAACAACTTTCTTTCGCATTACATGTCAAACCACATTATTCGTGGGGAGATGGCCTAGNGTGGTACTACTCTTGGTAACAACTTTCTTTCGCATCACATGTCAAACCACATTGTTCGTGGGGAGATGGCCTAGCCGATCGGGCGTGATCAGACTCCGTGCTAACAAAGACGGTGGTATATCGGTGCTAATGATCTCCCAACCAAAATTATATATGAAGTTCGTATTTTAAAAATTATTATGTTTTAACTGGATGTTTGGATATTGTTGATTGTGACTTGCTATTTCTATGTGTTGCCTTTTCTTATATGGGCATTCTATTTTGAAAGAGGATTTTTAGCTATACATACTAGTGCTATTCGACAGTACTAACGTTCCTTTTGTCGGGGGCGCTGCATCTTTAATAGATGCAGGTGGTTCTTCAGCATGCGGCATTGATCAGTGATAGCAGTACACTCTTTTCAACTGATTTGGTGAGCCCCACTTCATTTCGGGGTCATGTATATTTTTCTTCTAATGTACTGTGTTTTTAGGTATAGCCGGGGCCTTGTTGCCGGCATTTCTATATTACTCTTTTATTGTATTTAGAGGCTCCGTAGACAGGTTGTGGGTTACAGTTGATGTTGGGAATTGAACTAAAAATGTTGGTACTTGGAAATTATGTTTTTCATTAATTCTATAAACTCGTAATGTTTTGGAAATTATGAATGAAGCTACTAATGGGAATGAAAAGGAAGTTGTTAATAAAATCTTTTCAGTGATTGTTTAATGGAGTACAACTCCTCTTTATTCATGGATGAGTTTTGGTAGAAGTAAGTCTAATAGGCTTGCTCGGCCGGGTTCTCTCGGTTGAGTGTCGGTCGCGCTCCCTGCGTTTGGGGCGTGACACTAACATGGACTCAGTTTTCAGAGATGTTCTTGAGAGATCTGTTCCCCAGATCCTTTGGGATGCCGCGCGGTGTTTGAGCAGCTGTGCTAGGGTACTATGTTAGTGTCGGAGTATGTTTTCAGATTCAGTCATTTGTTAAGACATGCACCTACTTTGGTTTCTACAGTTAGATAGTGAGTCCGTCGATTCATCAAGGGACTCAACTATGGTATTAGGTTCAGTATGGCTCGAGAGTTGGTGACAGATACCCCATATCATCAGGTGGTAGAGATTACATGGAGGTTGGAAGGTATGCGGGGCTGTGAGAGAGAGAGGACAGGGAGGCCAAAAGGCCTCGAGGCACTTTAGTGGTGGCCACGCTACAGCTCTGGCCCATCATGGTAGAGGTTGTGTAAGTCGTCCAGTTCACTCACAATTCAAGCTTCTAGTGGTGCTCCGGTTATTCCGAGGTCTCAGGTTGCACACTTTGCTCAGTCACTTTCTAGTGCACCTCCTGCACGGGGTGCCTTCAGCAGTCAGTCCAGCTGACCAGGCCCAAACCAGTCCCAGCAGCCACGCCTACTGAGAGCTTGCTTTGAGTGTGGTGATACCCATCATATGGTGAGAGACTGCCCCAAACTCAGGAGGGGTGCACCTCCACAGACTACTCAAGCTCTACGAATTCAGCAACGTCCACAGACTTCATAGGCCATGGTTGCTGCTCGAGTTTCCTCTCCACCCGCACAACCAGCTAGGGGTGGGGACGGGCGGGTAGAGGTCTCCCTTGAGGGGGAGGCCATGCCAGATTCTATGCTTTTATGGGTAGGAGGGAGGTAGTTGCTTCAAACGCAAAAAGTTTGGTTCCGATTTGTCATAGAGATGCATCAGTCTTATTTGACCTGGGATCCACTTATTCTTATGTGTCATCTTACTTTGCTCTATATTTGGATATATCTCGTGATTCGTTAAGTCCTCATGTTCATATATCCATGCCTGTGGGAGATTCTATTATTGTGGACTGTGTGTATCAGTCATGTTTAGTTTTTATTGGTGGTTTTGAGACCAGAGTTGATCTATTGTTACTTAGTATGGTAGACTATGATGTTATCTTGAGTATGGACTGGTTGTCTCTTTAACATGCTATTCTAGATTGTCACGCCAAGACGGTGACATTGGTTATGCCAGGTTTACCACGATTTGAGTGGAGGGGTACTTTGGATTTTATTCCTAGCAGGGTTGTGTCATTTCTAAAGGATTAGCAAATAGTTGAGAAGTGGTGTGGTGCTTATCTAGCCTTCGTGAGAGATGCCGGGGCTGATACTCTTACCGTTGAGTCAATTCCGAGAGTGAGAGGCTTCCCAGATGTATTTCCAACAGATCTTCCAGGCATGCTGCCCCATAGGGATATCGATTTTGGTATTGACTTGTTGTCGGGCACTCATCCCATTTATATCCCACCATATCGCATGGCCCTAGTGGAGTTGAATGAGTTAAAGAAGCAGTTGTAGGAGTTACTTGATAAGGGTTTCATTTGGTCTAGTGTGTTGTCTTGAGGTGCACTGATTTTGTTTATGAAGAAAAAGGATGGTTCTATGCGCATGTGTATTGATTATCGACAGTTGAACAATGTTACACTGAAGAGCAGGTACCCATTGCCGTGCATTGATGACTTATTTGATCAGCTACAGGGTGCCAGAGTGTTCTCGAAGATTGATTTGCACCCAGGTATCATCAGCTAAAGATTCGTGATTCGGATATTCCGAAGACTGCTTTCAGGACTCAATATGGTCACTACGAATTTCTTGTGATGTCATTTGGGCTGACCAATGCCCCAGCAGTCGGGAAGATCATGAGAAGCATTTGAGGATCATGCTCCATACCTTGAGAGAGAAGAAGTTGTATGCAAAATTCTCAAAGTGTAAATCATGGCTTGATTCGTTGGCATTTTTGGGTCATGTGGTGTTGAGTGAGGGGATCAAGGTAGACCTGAAGAAGATTGAAGAGTTCAAAATTGGTCCAGACCGTCTTCGACTACTGAGATTCGGAGTTTCCTTTGTTTGGCCAGGTATTATCGCAGTTCGTAGAGGGTTTCTCATCCATTGCTGCACCAATGACTAGATTGACCCAGAAGGGTGCTCCTTTCAGATGGTCCGAGGAGTGTGAGGCAAGTTTTCAAAAGCTCAAGACTGCTTTGACTATAGCTCCAGTGTTGGTGTTGCCTACGGGCTCGGGGTCTTACACTGCATATTGTTATGCGTCACGTGCTAGGCTTGGCGTGGTGTTGATGCAAGACGGTAGGGTGATTGCCTACGCGTCTCGGTAGTTGAAAGTCTATGAGAAGAATTATCATGTCCATGACTTCGAATTGGCAGCTATTGTTCATGCATTGACAATTTGGCGGCACTATTTATACAGTGTCCCTTGTGAGGTCTATACAGACCATCGGAGTCTATAACATCTGTTCAAATAGAAGGATCTTAATTTGAAGCAACGGAGATGGTTAGAGTTGCTTAAAGACTATGATATCACTATTCTATATCATCTCAGAAAGGCCAATGTGGTGGTCGATGCCTTGAGTCCAAAGGCGGGGAGCTTGGGCGGTTTAGCATATCTACCGGTAGCAAAGAGGCCACTAGCCATGGATGTTCAGGCCTTGGCCAGTCAGTTTGTTAGATTGGATATTTTGGAGCCCAGATGGGTTCTTGCTTGTTTGGTTTCTCGGTCTTCTTTATAGGATCGTTGTTACAACCCAAATTCGCGTACCTTAGATCATGCCATAAGTTAGTCGACGTAAATCCAAGA
>AWOL01S0044078.1:6872-74324 GCA_000715115.1 Nicotiana otophora | reverse complement strand
TACATGAATAACAATAATTTCTTAACAAGCAGGGATAATAATTCTTTAAATTCCAAAAATTTTCAATTTATCAATTAGATTCACAAGCTGCAATAAACTATCAAAGTATCGTGTAATTACTAATATTAAGCACGATTTCGGCCGAGGTCGTACGACCTGATCCAGAGTTTCGTGTACACTGCTGAGGGACATGCGGCACGATCCATAGATATATTAAGCATATGAGATTTCCAACCTTAAATATTGTTATCTAACAATTCACAATATATATATATATATTTACATATCAAATAATATTAATTAAACAAATAATACAATTTACACAAGTAATTCATGCTTTGAGTCCTAAACTACCCGGACTTTAGCATTAATAGTAGTTACGCACGGACTCTCGTCACCTCGTGTGTACTTAGCCCCTGCAATTAGCAACAATTATTCAATTTAATCCCTATGGGGTAATTTTTTTCTGACAAGATTAGACAAGAGACTTACCTCACTTTGCTCCAATTTAATGCAATGGAAGGCCTTTTACACGATGATCCAACTCTGAGTGGCTCGGATCTAGCCAAGAATAATTCGATACAATCACTAAAAATTATAGGAATCAATTCCATAATAAATTACTACATTTTCAATAAAAATCACGAAATTAATTAAATTTTTGTCTATGGGGCCCACGTCTCAGAATTCGATGAAATTTACGAAATATGAACGCCCACTCAACCACGAGTCTACCCATACCAAAGTCACTAAATTCCGAAAAAATTCGGCCCTCAAATCCTCAAATCTATCCAAGAGGGTTTTCAAACTTTTTCCAACTTAATTCACCAATTAAATGATAAAAACAATGATGGATTCGGGTAATTTAACCAATATTGAGTTAAGAACACTTACCCCGTTGTTTTCTCTGAAAATCTCCCAAAACGCGTCCAAATCTGAGCTCCAAATCGTTAAAAATGAAAAATGGGATGAAATTCCATTTTAAGAACTTAAACTCTCTGCCCAGTGATTTCTTGTACGGGATCGCGAACTTCCTCATGCGTTCGCGTAGCACAAATTGTTATGCCCAGAAAATAACCTTACGCGATTGCATAAAGTCCCACGCGATCACGATGCACAAGGTTCTGACTCTACGCAATTGCATCCCTCTTCACGCGGTCGCATAGCACAAACGCGTGGCCCAGTTTCCTCTCCAGTTTCCCCTACGCGATCGCAAATAATGACACGCGATCGCGATACACAAGCTGGCCCAACCTATGCGATTGTGGACATGTCCACGCGATCGCAGAGAACAAAATTTCAGCTGCCCAAATTAAGCCTACGCGATCGCAACCCCATTCACGCGATCGCGTAGAAAAAATCCACCTCAACCCAAATTACTCTACGTGATCGCATACAAACTTACGCGATCGCGTATAAGAAAATCAGAAGAAAATTTCCAGCAGCTATCAGTAGTCTTCCAAAGGCCAAAAGTGGTCCGTTAGTCGTCTGAAACTCAACCGAGCCACTCGGGACCTCAACCAAATATACCAATAAGTCCCAATATATCATATGAACTTAGTCGAACCTTCAAATCACACCAAACAACATTAAAAACGAGAATCACGCATAGATTCAAGCCTAATGAACTTTGAAACTTCGAATTTCTATAAACGACGCCGGAACCTATCAATTCAAGTCCGATTGACCTCAAATTTTGCACACAAGTCATAAATGACATAAAGAAGCTATAAAAACTTTCGGAACTGGATTCCGACCCCGATATCAAAAAGTAAACTCCACGGTCAAACTTCCAAACATAAATTCTTATTTTAGCCACTTCAAGCCTAATTTAACTACGGACTTTCAAATAAAATTTGAACACGTTTCTAAGTCCACAATCACCATACGGAGCTGTTGGAATCGTCAAAATTCTATACCGGGGTCATTTTCTCGAAATATTGACCGAAGTCAAACTTGGCATTTTAAAGCCAACTTAAGGAACCAAGTGTTCCGATTTCAACCCAAACACTCACAAATCCCGAACCAACCATCTCCGCAAGTCATAAATCATTAAAAGCACATATGAGAAGTTTTATTTTAGGTAACGGGATACTAAAAGTTAAAATGACTGGTTGGGTCATTACATAATGGGGAAGAAAAAAATTTCACTCCTTGATTTGAGTAGAAAACAAGATAACAATGCAGAAATGCGGATGCATGATATTATTTCAAGCTTGGTTCGAGTTCTACGAATTGAGAAATTTGGTAATTTTCACTTTAATGTATGTTGTGTGAATTCAAACTCAAATTGATGCACCTTTTAAAACCACTTTTAATCTCGTTAAAAAGAGTTTTGGAAAAATAGCTTTGCATTAGAGTTAGAACGCTCATTAGAGTTTTGAAGCACCGACAATTCTGACGATCACTAGAATTTTCTGTGCCAGAATTTGAAGCACCAGAAATTCTAGCGATTTTCACCGAGAATGCTGAAAAATTCTGATGACGTGTCAGGATTTGTGGCAAAACCCTAATAATCAACATAATGCTGTAATTCAACGCAGTGTTTTAAAATTCTGGTGATCGGAAATATCCCGCCCAACATATTTTAAAATTCTGATATGGTGTTATTTCTCAAAACTTCTTTTATTGGGGGTCAAAAAACCAATAGTGGCACAAAAGTATCTTATTTTTCGTTATTCTCCCGAATTCGGTCAATGAGTACCCAAAAAAGAAAAAGAAAGATAGTTATACTTGCAATGATCCCTTACTCTTAAATTAATCAACTTGAAATAATCATATAAGTAATATATTAGGAGTGTGACGGTGTTTTTGAGCAAGAATGCCTTACTTCCATTCTGAGGTAATTCGTTTCAGCACCAAGAGAGCGATAGATAGTGGCAATGTAATAATCATTCATGATAGTACTTGCTGCAAATGACATTTCACGCAGAGGATTCGAATTATTATTAAATAGCCAGGAAACAAGACCCCAATTAACTGCCTCCTCTGCTATGTATTTCCCAGCAAAATCTGCAGTAGTGCCAGTCCCTAATGAGAGCAGTAAAATGTTTTTGACGTCCATTGGCTTGATAGAAGCAAATGATGGATCCGTTTCCGTACTGTTGGTTACTGTGCTTAGGGCAATTAAGGCCTGTTAACCATATATATATGTATGAACTAATTAACATGGGTCATTAGAAGTTAGCTAGTCATCTAAATGTCTACTTATAATTTATATTTTGGTGCAAAGAGGAACTATTTTATATATTAATATGCATCATTATAAAAGTGAGTTCTATCATTTGCACTCTACTAATCGAACAAAAGAAGTTCCGGGTTTGTCTGCATATGCATAGTTGCATACAGAGGTATACACGGGAGGAATTACACAAAATAGTATATTACTAAAGCATGTTGCATCCTAGTTAGTAGGGTATACATGGACCGGGTTGGTTCGGTTTGNATATATATGTATGAGCTAATTAACAAGGGTCATTAGAAGTTAGCTAGTCATCTAAATGTCTACTTATAATTTATATTTTGGTGCAAAGAGGAACTATTTTATATATTAATATGCATCATTATAAAAGTGAGTACTATCATTTGCACTCTACTAATCGAACAAAAGAAGTTCCGGGTTTGTCTGCATATGCATAGTTGCATACAGAGGTATACACGGGAGGAATTACACAAAATAGTATATTACTAAAGCATGTTGCATCCGAGCTAGTAGGGTATACATGGACCGGGTTGGTTCGGTTTGTCGGATATTTCGGGGTTTTGTTACTTAAATATTATTTCAATCTTGCTTTGTTAATTTTTTTACAAGTAAATATATGTTTAGTAAAAATATAAAAAATTGAAAAATATATTATCTATTAAAATATTCTTATGGGATAATTTTCTTAGTAACACATAATACTTATTATTTTAGTTCAATTGCAGTAGGGCTTTTGAGATGTACCTTTCAGCTTTCTTTAGAAGCATTTGTACTAGGTACTTTGAGTTGTAATGTTCAAGTTAGAATTTACTTGAAGCTGTCGCAACAGGTTGTGGCTGGTTGTTTACAAGGGTTATAGGTAATACTTAGGTTTATAAGAGTTTTGTAAACATTGTTGTTTTGCTAAGTGGTTTAGTGAAGTGTTGAAAAAAATCCTACTAGGAAGTAGGTCGTGATAATTTCACCTTTTGAGTCGGGTGTTTCCACGAAAAAATACTTGTGTTCTTTACTTTCTGCATTTATTATTCTGTAACTGTAGTGTAAGGAACTCGTAGAAGAACCAGATCTTTCTATAATCTGTGCAAGAAAAATATTGGACACCATACAAATCACCCCCCTCTTGTGTGACATTGAAATATAAAACAACAATTGGTATCAGAGTATGTTATCTTTGAATAGGCTAACACATTAGGAGAAGATCAAGATGAGCACACCACCTAAAAATTGGGAAGGACTATCAAGTGCTAGGCCACCACTCTTTAATGGCCAGTACTACTATTGGTGGAAGACTAGGATGAGATAACGTACAGGCTGAGGACTATGAGCTATGAGACATAATTACTGATGGTCAACTGTCCATATTGAAGAAAAATGCTGAAGGAGTAGATGTGCCAAAAACAAGAGTTAATTGCAATGCTGAGGATTTGAAGAAGTGGAAAAAGTATTCCAAAATCAAGAAATAGCTTGTTTGTGGACTTGGTCTAGATGAGTACAACAGAATCCAAGACTGTTTCACTACCAAGCAAATTTGGAACACACTACAAGTGGCCCATGAAGGAAACACTAAGGTGAAAATATCAAGAGGAACTTTACTGTACTCACAGTATGAGAACTTAGCCATGAAAGATGGAGAAACTATTCAGAATATGTACATAGGGTTCACTAAATTAACAAATAAACTAAAATCTTTTGGATGGATTATCCCTGAACATGAGAGGGTTGAGAAGATAGTAACAAGAGTCTTGCCATTCACTTGGGAAAGCAAGATCACTGACATTCAGGAATCAAAAAATATTGCTACACTTTCTTTGGATGAGTTTATTGGAAATCTCACTATGTATGAACTTAGAAAACAAACCATGAAATATGCCTAAGAAGGAAATGAGTCTGGCACTTAGAATCACTAAAGGTGCTGACATGGAAGATGATGAAATGAAAATAATTACCAAAGACTTCAAGAAGTACCTAAGAAGAGGAAAGGGTTCTTCAAGAAGTGGAAGCTACAACAAGGCAAGAGTTCCAGAGAATCTGGCAAACGATGGATGCTACACTTGTGGAAAGACTGATCACATAATCAAGAACTGTCCCTTGTGGGAGATACTATGGAATAAGGAAAGAGATGAAACGAAGGAACACGAAGAAGGAATAGGTTTATCCCAAGAAATGCAATAATAAAGGATCAACCAAGTCTATAGTTGCTGCTTGGGGAGATAGCTCAGATGAAAGCTCTGATGATGATGATAATGATGAACGAGCACTAATGGCTATTGGAGAATCTGATGAAGAAGCTGAGATAAGTATCCTTCATATCAAAGACAAGATTAAATTTTTGTCTAAAGATAGATTATATGAATTACTACTAGAGCTTATTCATGCACTTGATACAACTGTCCTAGAACTTAGATCTGAAAATCTAAAATCGAAGTTAGGAATAGATTAAAAGATAGTTGGTGAGACATAACTCACTCTAGAAGAGAATTTAGGTAAAGTGAAAGACGAGTTATATAAAAGAGATGAATAGGTAAGAGTTTTGAAGGAGGACCTATATAAGGTTAAGCATGAGCTAGACAGAACCTGTAAATAGAACAGTTCCTTTGATGCACTTTCATGGCTACAAGAATACCATAGTAGCAACAGAAGAAGATTGGACTTTGGGAACTCTACACCTAAGTGGGATCCCAAGAGCAAGTACCTCACACTCCTTGAGAATAGAATTTGCATGCACTGTTGTAACACTGGTCACTATAAGAGTGATTGCACTACAAAATAAAAGGCAAATTAAAAAAATAGAGATTTTGTTCTAGGGAAAAAAGGTTGCCAAGTTAGGCTAAAAAGAACTTGATTCATCCTTTTGCCTATAGAAAGGGACCCAAACTAGTTTGGGATCCTAAGACAAACCCATGATTTCCTTTTGCAGGTCCAAGTGGAGGGAAGCAACTTAATATGGTACATGGATAATGGCTGCTCAAAGAACATAGAAGAAAGCAAGAACCAGTTCCTTTCACTTGAGGACCTTAAAGGAGGTAATGTCTCCTTTGGAATGAAAAGAAAGGTGAGATCATTGGGGTTAGAAAGGTAGGTAAGTTTGATTCTCACTCTATTGAGAAAATCTACTTGATAGATGGACTGAAGTACAGTCTAATAAGTGTATCGCAACTGTGTGATAGAGGTAACATGGTAACTTTTATTTTTACAAAATGCTTTGTGATAATCTTACAACTGATAAGATAGTTTTCCAGGAAAAAAAAGTAAATAACATATATGTGGTGGATCTGTCCACACTTTCAGATAATGAACTCACTTGCTTAAGTGTGTTGGACAATATTCCCCCCCTTTGGTACAAGAGATTTGGACATGCAAGTCTAAGACAACTCAACAAACTAGGCGCTAAGGACTTGGTGATAGGGCTGCCTAACATTATGTTCAGGGAATATAAAGTTTGTGAGGCTTGTGCAAGGAAGAAGCGGGTAAGATCCTCTTTTAAAAGCAAAACAATGGTAAGTACTACCAGGTCGATGGAACTGGTCCATATGGATCTGTGTGGATCAATGAGAACAATTAGCAGAGGTGGTAAGATATATGTTATGGTGCTTGTTGATGATTACTATATGTTTACTTGGACATTATTATTAATATATAAAGATGAAGCATTTGTTAGAAAAACTGAGAAACAACTAGGTAATCAACTTGCATCAATTATGTCTGATCATAGTACTGAATTTGAGAATGCTAAATTTTCTGCATTTTGTGATGAGCATGGCATAGATCATAATTTTTCTACTCCTAGAACTCCACAAAAAATGGGGTAGTTGAAAGAAAGAATAGGACATTAGAGGAAATGGCTAGGACTATGCTACTTGTTAGTAAATTGCCTCATAGCTTCTAGGCAGAAGCTGTGAACACTGGATGCTATATCATAAATACGTGCATGACTAGACCTCTTGTTGAGAAAACTCCCTATGAGTTACTTAAAGGGAGAAAGCCAAATATATCTCATCTCAGGGCATTTGGATGCAAGTGCTTTGTGCATAATAATGGAAAAGACTCCATAGGTAAGTTTGATCCCAGAAGTGATGAGGGAGTATTCTTGGGATATTCTTCACATTGTAAAAATTATAAGATATATAACAAAAGAACTATGTGTGTAGAAGAAAGTGTACATGTTGTTGTTGATGAAACTAACATTCTTTCTAAGAGGCAAGAACTAGATGATAAGAAACTCAAATGAAACAACAGTCCAACCTGAAGCTACACCACAGGAAGGAACATGTCCTTCCACCCTAGGCAACCTGACATGGGAATTGAACATAGAGGAACTGATCCTCAAGCCTCGAGGGAACCTATCCATGAATCGGTTCCTCAACAACAAAACATTGAAGGAACATCTAGAGAGAATCAGATCATTGTGAAATTCTACAAGTATCAAAGTTCACATCCCATTGGGAAAATAATCACTGATCCAAACTCTACAATCAAAACCAAATCTTCTTTAAAGAACCTTTGTGCTTTGGATGCCTTTTTATCTCTTATTGAACCTAAAAATATTTCTGAGGCTTTGCAGGATGCAGATTCGGTGAATGCAATACAGAATGAACTCAACCAATTTGAAAGAATTCAAGTTTGGCATCTGGTACTAAGACCCAAGGACAAAACAATGATTGGCACTACATGGGTCTTCAGAAACAAACTTGATGAATACGAAATAGTTACAAGGAACAAGGTAACATTGGTGGTTCAAGGATATAGTCAAAATGAGGGCATAGACTATGATGAGACTTTTGTCCGGTTGTAATATTAGAAGAAATTAGACTTCTTAAAGCCTTTGATGCTTACATGGAATTCACTCTCTATCAGATGAATGTCAAAAGTGCCTTCCCTAATGTCTATCAAAAAGAAGAAGTGTTTGTCAAGCAATTTCCTGGCTTTGAAAGCAAGGAATGTTCTGATGATGTGTACAAGCTTGACAAGGCACTGTATGTGCTCAAGCAGGCTCTAAGATCATGGTATAAAATATTATCTAAATTCCTACTTGAGCATGGCTACAAGAGAGGTAAAATTGACAATACTTTATTTTTGAAAGAAAAAAAGGTAAAAATCTCTTAGTAGTTCATATATATGTTGATGATATAATATTTGGAGAAACTCCTGATAGGTTAAGTAAATATTTGCTAAACTGAGTATGATGGGTGAGCTTAATTTCATTTTAGGCTTACAAATTAAACAAACTTCCAACTAAACTATGATCCATCGGCAAATGTATATGAAAGAGTTGCTTAAAAGGTTTAAAATGGAAGATTCCAAAGAAATTGACACTCCTATAGCAACAACTACGAAATTGGATTTGGATAAGGCTGGTTCATCTGTCGATCAGAAGATGTATAGGGGAATGATTGGATCTTTGTTATATCTCACTACTAGTAGACTTGCCATTGTTTTTAGTGTAGGACTTTGTGTAAGATTCCAGGAAAATTCAAAAGAGCCTCACTTGAAGGTTGTCAAGTGGATCTTGAGATGCCTAAAAGGCACTACTGATCTTTGCCTATGGTATCCAAAAGGTAGTAACTTTAACTTAGTGGGATATGCTAATGTTAATTATGCAGGTGTTCTTGTGGATTGAAAAAGCACTTCAGGTATGCCATACTTTCTTGGCTCAGCTTGATTGAAGAAGCTGAGTATGTGGATGCTGCCTCATGTTATGCCCAATTATTGTGGATAAAACAATAATTAAGGGACTTTAGAATTGATGTAGGTTGTATCCCTATCTTTTTTGATAACACTAGTGCAATTAGTATGACCAAGAATTTGGTTCATCATAAAAGAGCTAAGCACATAGATATTAGGCATCACTTTTAATAATAACTATGAGAATGGTTTGATCACTGTAGAAGTTTGTTCTACTAACAAGCAAATAACTGACATCTTCACAAAACCTCTAAGTAAAGATCACTTTGAAAGAAACATGTTAGAATTCGGGATGATTAAGGTCACCTAAAAGGAACCAGTTCTAACTCAATAATTGGTTAGACAATTTGAGAATTTTTAAAATAAATAGATTAGCTATTGCTTAGTATCATACTTTTATTAGTATACTCTTGTGTCATGTGATAAAATATCTTACTGATCTCTAATGATATTACTCTTATTCTCTCGGAAAATTCAGACTTACACAAGAGAACTTTCAGTGAAGAACCCGGTTCATCAAAATTATAAGGTATCTATTCTCCACTCCACATATTTTAGAATAATTGTATTTGGATCATGATCTGAAAGAAGTCCCACTCAATCCGAACCTATTTTTGAACCAATCTATTACCATCGAACCAGTTTCACCCAACAAACCCCACGTGTCATAATTGCCTAAATATTTGGGGAAGAGTCCAACGCCTATTCAAACTGACACTCCCAGGATAATTAGACTTCTAAGCAGCTGTTACACACTCCAACTCTTCCCTCTTTAAATTGATTGGACCTTGCCCATTTCACCACCTCCGTACTTTGATAAATCAAGACTCCAAATTCTCTCAACCTTTTCTTGTCTCTTCTACTCTCATCTAATGGAAAACCCATATGAAAATTCCAAAATGACCGAGAACCCTTCTTCACCACCCAAAGAACCATCACCCACACCTTAAACCATCCAAACTCCCAAAAAGGGCGTGTTAATATGATTTCTCATAAAACAATTGCTGGTAGTGAACAAACCAAGAAGATAAATGAGAAGTTAAAAGCCAGTTAAGCAGAGGAACCCCAAAAATCAGATGGGTCCTTTAAGTCTGCAAGTAAGGGTGAAGAACCTGTTTCATCCGAAATAAAAGAGGTAACTTCTTGGCTAAAACTTTCGTCTGATGGCATTTATGAAGTAGCAGAAAATTTTGAGAAAAGGTTTGTTCTGGTTAGTACTATTGCCGGTGTAGAGTCTGAGTCTACAAAAATAGGTGATAAAAATAAAAGGGGAAAATAAAAAATGAGTGAGGGTGTAACATGAGATATGAGGGGAATGGGAAAAGTAGGAGTGGTTGAAACATCACCCACTCCTGTTGGTTTGACTGAAGAAATATGGACTATGATGATATGAAGTGAAGAGGCTGCTAAGAAAGAAGAAAGTTTAACAGAAGAAGGAGGAAATGGCTCTTGAGATGCAAGTGCAGCAGAATATCTGGTTAGGCTGAGGAAAAGGTTCCAAGAACCTATTCCCGAGAAGGAACCCCTCCATGACCTTCTGAAAAGGGTGTCTGATAGCTATAATCCAAAAAAAGAAGAAGAATCCAGGAGTTAAAATCCCTGGTACTGCTTTAGGAGGCAAGAAGAGAAAGGCTGCCTCATCTATCCTTATAGAGACTCCTCTCCCAAGAGAAAGAGCTACAAGGAGTCAGAGGAAGTAAAGTGGGGCAGACCTAAAAAAGGCCTTAGCTGAGAGTAAAAATAAAGCTGGTGCTAAATAGAAGAAAAAGGTGGGTGAACCAAGTGAAACAAGTAAGATTGAGGAGATGGACATGGTCCTTCATGATAAGGATGAGGCAGATGAAATGTAGTCTGTGACTCGAAGTGGAGGTTGTGACTCTAATTGCTAAGAAGAGAAAGACTTCTAAGAAGAAGTCCCTACAAAGTCTGTTGATATAAACCATTGCCTTGGCAAAAAAAAAACCAGGTCTGCCAGGAAATCAAAAAAAAATGCAAATTGTGGAAGAAGAGAGTGAAGAAGAAGAGGGGACTTATGAAGAAAAGGACAAAATGGTTAAATTTGGGAAAAGAAAAATTCTAAAGAGGAGGCTCCTCAAAGATTTGGAAGAGGAAGGAATGGTGTTGCTTCTGGAGAAGTTGGAGATTGAGGGCTGGAAGGACATGGTCCTTCAGTTGGAAGGAAGATTAGCCCAAGCTAAAATTGTGGAATTTTTTGCTAATTGTGAGATAGAGAATGGAAGGGTAAATAGTATGGTGAAAAGAGTAAAGGTGAACTTTGATGATAAAGAGCTAGGGGAGATTCTAAGAATACCTGCTGAAGGCTACAATGACTATAAAAAGTTAAAATGGCCTAGTCTAGAAAATCTACCTACCTCACTTGCCATCACCAAGAAGTTTGCTGATAGGGATTTAGTTCTATGACCCAGGGTTGTCTATAAGAGTGGAATGGAAGCTTCTCACAAAGTACTTTTTGAATTATTCATCAAAATGGTTCTACCCAGGCATGAGAGAAGGCACATTGCTACTTTTATGGACCTGGTCCTTATAAAGTGCTTGGATAGTGGGAGGCAGGTCAATTTGCCAGGGTGTATAATCCAGCTCCTTGATAGGGTGGTTTCTGGCACTAAAACTCATTCCATACACTATGGGCTCATACTTACTGCTGTGCTTTCTCACTTCAAGGTTCCCATCAAGAAATGGGATGTTAGCAGAAGTAAAGATCACTTTAGGGCCAATACTTTGATTGACTATGATTATGAAGTCCTTACTGCTCCTAAAGAACCTGGTTTATCCAAAAGGGTTCCCATGAACAACAAAGTGAGATCTTTGGAGCAGGAGAGTAGGGCTAATGATGTTGAGAGATTGAGAGACTGAAGAAGAGGCTGGGTGAAGTAGAAACTGCGAGGGATGCTCTCAGGTCTGAGCTAGTAGAAAGAGAAGAATGAGGGTATTCTTCAAGACATGTTGAAGCTACTTCATGCCAGAAACCAATAACCTTGTCCTTCCTAGTCTTAAACCCTTCCTAGCCTAGTTTGTAACCAGTGACTCGAGTGTGATGTTTTTTTTGTCTTTTTGCTTATGGTTCATTACTTTCATTTATTTTTATAATTTGTGGATGAATTTTATCAATGCTAATCACTGCTTTTGATCTAATTGTATGTTGATATTTCTTTGATGGCTAATATCCTTAGACTGATAAGAGAAGCTTGAATCCATGATTGCATTTGAAGCAGCCTCAATGGCCATGAGTAAGATCTACTAAAATCTGGTTATATAAATTAATTATGAAACTTTTCGATGATGCCAAAAGAGGGAAGATAGGTTGTGCTTTTGCTTTAGACTGTGATGTTTATAACCTAATGAACCTGGTCCTTGATGATTTGTGACATTAAAATGGAAAGTGTTCTAACATTGACTTGATGTTGAGCTGAGTTGAAACAGGTTTCATGATTATCAAAATCATAGAGTTTGTCATCATCAAAAAGGAAAAATTTGTTGTCTTGAGTAAGTTTTATTTTGATGATTGATAAAGGAACACATGCACGAACTAGATCCATACACAGTGTACACAAGGCACAAGCAGATTCAAGCACAAGGCATGCACGTGAAAGGGATAAGCATAAGTGGTTATATATGATATTCCCTGAACGGAAAGGTTGCATAATTGATAAGGACTAGGACTCCTTACTTAAAGAGAACTCTATCCTAGATAAGGGAAGAGTTATAGATTGAAGTTAACTAGAACTCTTCCACCTAGGAAGAGTATAGCATAAGAACTCTAGTTAATCCTAATCCTACTAACTCAATATATTTCAAGATGTTCTCTTTTACAGGTGACGCACAAACACTGAAGTTAAGCAAGAATTGAGAGCAAAATAGCAAGTTATTTTGCAAGTAATTCCTGTGTATTTCAAGTGTGCGAACCTGAAGCTACATGAACCAGATAGAAGAACTAGTTCCAAGTATCTGTATTTTATTCTAGTTCAATTGTAGTAGGGTTTTTGAGTTGTATCTTTTAGGTTTGTTTAGAAGCATTTGTACTAGGTACTTTGAGTTGTATTGTTCAAATTAAAGTTAACTTGAAGTTGTCGCAACATCCCGTGGCTGGTTGCTACAAGGGTTATGTCATGACCTAAAATCAACACTCGTCACGATGACGCCTAATACACTGGCTAGGCAAGAAGAAACATGATAACAAAGGCAACAAAATAACAAAATTTATAGAAATAACATAAGTCTGAGGTCTCAATACAATACAACTACTAATACAAAGTAAATCCCCAGAAAACTGGTAAGTACAGAGTCATAAGCTTCTACAATAGAATACAAGTCTAAAATAGAACAATACATACACTGTCTGAACTGTAATAACATCATGAAAGGAAAAGACCAGTCAAAATGCGACCAAGGATGCAACTCTACCTCGCCTCTGACAGATAGTCCAACAAGCAAGCCTACTGTTGATAGCTCGTCTCCACACCTGGATCTGCATAATTAAGTACAGAGCGTAGTATGAGTATAATCAGCCCAATATACTCACTAAGTATCATAAATAAACATGGCAAGGTAAGAGAAGCACAAATTATAATGATACTAGCTATCACCTATGTAGTTTCATCCTTTAACCCGGTTCAAAACAATATTTGGAATTCAAATCTTAAAGTTCTGTAAGAAAACATACGTGTGTATGTGTATAGATTCTCAAATACCCTGATCAATCAATATCTTGACATATAGAGATGATATGTAGTTAAATCAAATAAATGATCAATGAAATTGCAAGTAAAGATGAAATGCAAAATCCAATAAAATGCTGGCCAATTTTCCCTCAACATTTCCATATCTGTTCCAAACCACTGATCAATATTCTTAATAACCGCGTGTACACCATCAAGAGAGAAATATGAGAGGGTGACCCTAGGGGGATGGATACATATCCACATGCAAGAACGACTAATTCAGCGTGGTGCCAGCCCGGAGTGATCACATGCTCAATATCATAACTCGCCCGACATGGTCACAGGCATAATAGTACAATCCGCCCGGCGTGGTCATATGCAAAACAGCACAATCCACTCAGCGTGGTCACAGGCACCCAGTCCAATCACATCATACAAAAGAAAATAAACAAGTATACATGTATAAAATGAGTGGATAACAAATCTCAATCTCCTAGACTGGTATAAACGACATGCTAAAGTGTAGGTATGTGCAAGTGTACTATCATAGCTCAGACCGAAAAGTTTCATCAAATAATAACATTTATCAGTTCATTTAGGAATTAAACCCCTATGTAGCCTCAAACATGGCCCAAATAGTTCACAAAAATATCACAAATGTGTGAAACATAATATCTTAAGGTTTAACAGTCAAATTCTAGGCTTATAAGAGCCTGAGCACAACCTGAAAATGAATAAATAACCCTGGTGCCCGCACCTGGGTTCAATCCCACACATGTGCGCACCCAATAGCACGTAGCTATCACAATAATTCAGGCAACCAGTGCCTCAACCAAGTTTAGATAATATACTTACCTTAAGCAAAGCAAATCACTCCGCTAGCAAGCCCTTCCCACGCGTATCAATCTCTGGAACGCTCGAATCTAGATAAAACATAATACTATCAATAAATGCTAAAGGAATTGATTCCGAATAATAAAGCTAAGATCTTTAGCCAAAATCAAAAAGTCAACCCTGGGCCCACATCTTGGAACCCAACAAAATTTACAAAATCCTAACTTCTATTCAACAACGAGTCTAACCATACCAAATTCATCCAATTTCGACCACAAATCAACACTCAAATCTTCAAACCCACAAGTCGTACTCTCTAATACATGGGTAAAAAATCCCCAATTTCCAACTTAGATTCATGGTAAATAGGTGAACTAATCAATGGGTAATCAAAATACATGAATACAAGTGATCAAAAATCACTTACCTCTTCAATCTAGGTAAAAACCTCTCCAAATATCGCCTAAGTCCGCACCCCAAAACTCTCAAAATGAGACGAAGAAAAAAACCCTCGATTTTAAATATTTGCCAAGCCTTTTCGCTCATGCGGACTCACAAGTCATAGCTAAGGCCCCGCTTCTGCAAAATTCACTTAAGAACCCGACTAGACATACCTGCAGCCCAATATATGCACTTGTGATACCGCTTTCGGAGTCCGTGCTTCGGTCCTGCGCATCCGTGCCTGTGGATTCCAATCTGCTTCTGCGAGTCCAGCCCCACCTATCAAAATTCGCATCTGCAGAGACTCGTTGCATCTGCGGGCTCGCAGATGCGAAAAATTACTCGCACCTACGAACACTGCCCAACACACTCAAGATCGCTCTTGCGCCCCGATGGTCGCTTCTACGGTCGCGCACACGCGAACAAATTCTTCGCATGTGCGATCGCACCAGACCTCAAACTTTTCAGCATTTTCCTCAAGTCCAAACTTCAATCCGATTACATCCGAATCACACCCGAGCCCCCCGGGACCCCATCAAAACATACCAAAAAGTCCTAAAACATGATATGAACTTAGTCGAGGCTTCAAATCGCACCACATAACACCAAAAACACGAATCGCACGCCAATTCAAGCCTAATGAAACTAATGGATTTCTAACTTCTACTATCGATGCTGAAACCTATCAAACCAACTCCGATTGACTTTTAAATTTGGACACAAGTCATAAATGATACAACAGACTATTCCACTTCTGAAATTGAAATTTGAGCCCGGTAACAACAAAGTCAATTCTCGGTCAAACATCTCAACTTTCCAAACTTCAACTTTTCCACCTTTCTCCAATTCAAGCCAAAACGACATACGAACCTCCAAATCAATATCCGAACACTTTCCATTCGAGAGTCATTTACATATAAGTCAACATCTGATCAGCTCTCCCAACTTAGACACCCACCCTTGGGACTATGTGTCCCAACTAAGTTTGAAGCATCCTTGGAACTAAACCAACTACCCCGGAAAGTCAAATAACAACAAACGAACATAGAGTAATCAATAAATAGGGAAACGAGGCTATGATACTCAAAATAACTGGCCGGGTCGGTACAATTCTCCCCCTCTTAAACAAACGCTCGTCCTGGAAGCGGTTTAAAATCATACTTGGAGCCTCAAATAGGCGTGGGTATCTGTCTTGCATCTCCTGCTCGGTATCCCAAGTGACCTCCTCGACTGGCTGACCTCTCCGCTGAGCTTTCACTGAAGCTATGTTCTTTGACCTCAAATTTCAAACTTGCCGATCCAAAATGGCCATCGACTCCACATCATAAGTCAAATCCCCATCTAACTAAACTGCTCTGAAGTCCAATACATGAGATGGATCACCGAAATACTTTCGGAGCATGGAAACATAAAACGTTGGGTCAAGAACCGATAGACTAGGTGGAAATGCAAGCTTGTAAGCCACATATCCAATCCTCTAAAGTACCTCAAAAGGGCCAATATACCGAGGGCTCAGCTTGCCCTTCTTCCCGAACCTCATAACATCCTTCATGGGTGAAACTCTGAGCAATACCTTCTCTCTCACCATGTAAAAAGCATCACGAACCTTCCGATCGGTATAATTCTTCTGCCTAGACTGAGACGTGCAAAGCCGATCCTGAATCAACTTAATCTTATCCAAAACATCCTAAACCAAGTCAGTAAACAATAGCCTAGACTTACCTGGCTCGAACCAACCAATCGAAGATCCACACCGCCTCCCATACAAGGTCTCATACAGAGCCATTCAAATACTCCATTGGTAGTTGTTATTATAGGCAAACTTTGCAAGCGGTAGAAACGGATCCTAAGAACCTCCATAATCTATGATACAAGTGCATAGCATATCCTCCAATATCTGAATATTGCGCTCGGACTACCCATCCATCTGGGGGTGGAATGTTGTACTCAACTCAACGCGCGTGTCCAACTCTCGCTGCACTGCTCTCCAAAATTGCGATTTGAACCGCGTGCCCCAATGTGAAATAATTGACACCGGCACACCTTGAAGGCAAAATATCTTGCGGATATAGATCTCAGCTAACCGCTCCAATGAATAGGTAGTCTTGATCAGAATGAAATGTGCGGACTTAGTTAGCCACCCCCAACTACGAAATCAATGGTGATACACTCCCATTTCCACTCAGGAACCTCAAGACTCTGAAGCAAGCTGCCCGGCCTCTGATGCTCATACTTCACCTGCTGATAGTTCAAGCACCGAGCTACAAACTCCACTATATCTTTCTTCATTATCCTATCCTCCACAGATAGTGCTGCCTCAAGTCCTGATACATCTTTGCGGCACCTGAATGAATAGAATACCGCATACTATGGACCTCCTCAAGAATAAACTCACGTAACCCATCTACATTGGGTACACAAATCCGACCCTCCATCCGCAACTCCCCATCATCTCCAATAACAACCTCCTTGGCATCACTGTGCCGAACTGTGTCATTAAAAACAAACAAATAGGGGTCGTCAATACTGATGCTCTTTGATGCGATTATATAAAGAAGACCAAGAAATCACACAAGCTAAAATCCGACTAGGCTCCGAAACATCTAACCTTACGAACCGATTGGCCAAGGCCTGTACATCTGCTGCAAGCGGTCTCTCACTAACAGGAATATATGCAATACTACCCATACTCACTACCTTTCTACTCAAGGCATCGGCCACCACATTGGCCTTTTCGGGATGATACAAAATGGTAATATCATAGTCTTTTAACAGCTCCAACCACCTTCGTTGCCTCAAATTTAGATCATTTTGCTTGAACAAGTACTGAAGGCTCCAATGATCTGTTAATACCTCACAAGACACGCCGTAGAGATAATGCCTCTAGATATTCAATGCATAAATGATGGCTGCATAAACAAGGTATTTCTTCTCATGGGGCTTCAACTGGTGTGAAGCATAAGTAATCACTCTACCCTTCTGCATCAAAACACACCTAATACCAATCCGAGAAGCATCATAATACAATATATAAGAACCCGATGCTGAAGAGAAAACTAGAATTGGAGTTGTGGTCAAGGCAGTCTTGAGCTTCTGAAAGCCCTCCTCACACTCATCTAAGCACCTTAATGGAGCACCCTTCTGGGTCAACCTGGTCAAAGGCGATGCAATGGACAAGAAACCCCCACGAAGCGATGATAATATTCATCCAAGAAAAGAAAACGTCGAATCTTAGTAGCTGAAAACGGCCTGGGCCAGCTCTGAACGACCTCAATCTTCTTTAGATCCACCTTGATCCCCTCGCTGGACAACACGTGCCCCAAGAATGCCACCGAATTGAGACAAAATGCACACTTGGAGAACTTGGCATAAAACTTCTCCTCCCTCAACGTCTGTATTACAATCCTCAAATACTATGAGTGCTCCTCCTGGCTACGTGCGTACACTAGAATATCATCTATAAATAATATGACACACGAATCAAGATATGGCTGAAAGGCACTGTTCATTAGATGTATGAATGCTGCATGGGCGTTGGTCAGTCGAAAAGACATACAGAATATCAGAGTCCCAAATCTTTAACTGGTGATACCTAGACCTCAAATCAATCTTAGATAACACCCTAGCTCCCTAAATGTAACGACCCAACCGATTGCTTTGAGCATTTGCACTCTGTTAAGATATTTGAAGTCCCGAGTAGCTTCGTATGATATATTATGATCTATGTGAAGCGTCGGTTTTGGTTTTTCAGGTGATTCAAAATTTATTTGGAAGAATGATTCTCAACTAGGAAGCTTTAAGTTGGAAGAGTTGATCATTTTTTATGATTCTGTTAGCTTCATATGGTGATTTTGGACTCAGGCGTATGCCCGGATTTTAAATTGGAGGTGTCAAAGTGATTTGGCGTAATATTCCAAAATATTGTTAACTTTGAAAAACTTTGAATTCCAAAATTTGGCCATAATTGGATTTTTGTTGATACCAGGTCCCGATTTGGATTTCGAGAGTTCGAGCAGCTTTGTAACAATATTTATGACTTGTGTACAAAATTCAAAGTTATTCTGAGGTGCGTAGAACGTTTTTTGTTAGTTTTTGAAAAATTAAAGTTTTGATTTTATAAAGCTTGAATTCGTTGCGGTTTGTAGTTTTGATATTATTTTTGTGTTTTGAGCATACGCATATAATGTTCCAAAGGTTCATTTTTAGTTCTAGAGATCGGAATTCGATTTCGAGACTTCCAGGAGTTTGATAATGATTTATAGGAATGATCGGGAATGTTTGGTCTAATTTAAATAAGTCGCAATTGGATTTTTACTACGAAACATGAGTTAATTATTTAAGGAGAGAAGTTGGTATCTCGTTGAGAAAATGAGCTCCGAATTGAGTTTCTATTGAATTATTAGGTTCGTATTATTATTTGTGACTCATAGGAGCAATAATCATCAAATTCCGTGTTCGTGTGAAGGAGTTATAGTCTTTTTAGTGAAAAAAATATTGTTGGTGCAAGCAAGTTGTCATGCGCACCTTTAGCAACCTGATTTGGTACATTTAGCGATGGGTATTGGACTTTTAGTGACCACATTAAAATTTTTATTGGGCAGTTTTTTTATAAGCTCATTTCAACATTTTTGGAGCTAGGGAACTCGGATTTAGGCGATGTTTGAGAGGATTTATACCATATGGATTGTGGCAAGTGTTATTTACTCGGTTTTGATTATATTTCATGAATCTATCCTCGTTTTTGGCATTTGGTTGATCATTTCAAAAGAGAAATTGGGGGGTTTTGTCTAAAATTTCATAAAGTGAATTTTTAGGTTTTGAGCATCGATTCAGAGTCGAATTTGAGTGAAACTACTATGGTTGGACTCATAATTAAATGAGTTATCGGATTTTATGAGTTTTGTCGGGTTTCGAGGTGCGATATCAGTTTTGACCTTTTGGTAGACTTTTGGCTTTTGATTAATGATTTGACCTTTATCGATTGGGTTTATTTCCTTTGGCATTATTTGATGTTCTTGAGTTGCTTTTAGCTAGTTTTGAGTCGTTTGGAGGTCGGTACGCGTGCGATATTTTTGCAGCATTGTTTATCTTGCTCGGTATTAGATTTGGCTTGTTCGAGGTAAGTAACACTTCTAAACTTGGTGTTGAGGGTATCGACACCTAAATATAAGTGTTATGTATTTGGCGTTGAGGTGACGTACATGCTACATAGGTAGACCTACATGGGACTGAGAAGTTGCAACCGGCTGGGATGATAGTACCCCAGTGTTTGAAGTACCTGAGCCACATGCTCTGAGTACGGGTGGCGGGAGTCGGAGCACCTCCCCCCTAAGAAGTGGTTGATGCCACCAGAATTGAAACCACCTAAGCAAGGCTAGTTCTTATAGTTAATATCTGGGCCAAAGCCTCTTAAAGGCCTGGAATCACAAGGGCACAACTGGTGCCAGAGCATATCTCACCGGCTCAACCATATCTGGTATCTGCTCCTGTAATTACCCGGCCGGTCGTTGTGAGTATTACAACCCCGCTTCCTCATTTACTACTCAAATTGTACTTTATAGTTGTTGTGTGAATTTCTGGGGTAATTGGTTTGGGTCCGGTGAGGTTTTGGAATGAATTTGAACACTTAGTTCCAAGGTTTAAAGCTTAAGCTAAAATAATGACCGAATGTCGACTTATGTGTCAACTACCCCGGAATGGAGCTTTGATAATTCCAATAGCTCTGTATGATAATTTTGGACTTAGGAGCATGTCCGGAATATTATTTGGAGGTACGTAGTGGAATTTGGCTTGAAATGTCGAAAGTTGAATTTTTAGAAAGTTTGACTGGGGGGTTGACTTTTGATATCGGGGTCGGAATCCGATTTTGGAAATTGGGATATGTCCATAATGTGAAATGTGATTTGTGTGCAAAATTCGAGGTCAATCGGACGTGATTTGATATGTTTCGGCACAAGTTATAGAATTTAAGGTTTCAAAGTTCAATGGTCTCGAATGGAGGTGTGATTCGTCGTTTCGATGTTGTTATGTGTGTTTTAAGACCTTGAGTAGGTCGTGTTATGCTATGGGAATTGTCGGTATGTTCGGACGGGGTCCCAAGGGGCTCGGGTGAGTTTCGGACGGTTATCAAATCAAATTTGGACTTTAGGAAATGTTAAGATTGTTGCCTACTGGTGTGATGACACCTGCGAAACTTTTGATCACAGGTGCAAAGCCGCATGTGCGCGAAATCAGTCGCAGAAGCGGCTAAGTGTGGAACTGGGTATTAAGGCCGTAGGTGCGAAGGTGTTGGCCCAGATGTGGACTGGGGCTGGTGTGAGGCCAACGCAAGTGCGAAGGGGAATGCACATCTGCGAGCCCGCAGATGCGAGAAAGGGCCGTAGATGTGAGGCTTTGAAAGGCTGGCTCATTTCGCAGGTGCGCATTTTTGTCCGCCAAAGCGGATGCGCAGGTGCGAGCCCAAGCACCGCATGTGCGGAAATGCCTTGGCAGTGTTTAGAATTGAGGGTTCCGAGATTTTTCTCATTTTGGACATTTTGGAGCTCAGTTGGGGCGATTTTGGAGAGGAATTTTTCCACCCAACTTGGCGTAAGTGTTCTTGACTCCCTTGTAGTTATATTTCATGAATTAATCTTCATTTTTGGGGTAACATTATTGAATCTTCAAGAGAAATAGAAGGAAATTTCTATAATGCCACAAAACGAATTTTTCGAGTTTGAATACCGATTCGGAGTCAGATTTGAGTGAAATTAGTATGGTTGAACTTGTAATTGGATGGGTTATCGTATTTTGTGATTTTCGTCAGATTTTGAGATGTGGGCCCCACAGGTGATGTTTGGGGCGTAATTTTAGATTTTGTGGAAAAGTATTAATACTTTGATATGGAACTAATTCCTACAAATTGTGTGGACTGAATCAAACTAATTGTGGTAGATTCGATCCGTTCAGAAGCTGATACACGCATAATGGAATTTCTAGAGCATTGTTTAGCTTGCTCGATATTGGATTTGGCTTGTTCGAAGTAAGTAACTCTTCTAATCTTGGAGCTGAGGGTATGAACCCTAAATATATGTATTATGTGAATTGTTAGGAGGTGACGCGCATGCTAGGTGACGGGCGTGTGGGTGTGCACTATAGAAATTATGACATAATTATTTCTGTGGAATTTTGTAGTCAAATAATCTTGGCATTTTCATGCAGTTTTATGTGTTAAAGAAATTGAGCTAAAAAGCATATTAAAAATCATGTAGAGACTATGTGCCAGTATTATTGGGACCCATAGAGGTCATATTGGTGTGAATTATTTATTTAAATTGAAAATTCATACTCAGTCATATTCATTTCATTTAATATCATATCTCAGTCTCTGTTGTTATTTATTAATACATCATATCATCATTTTTTGGGCTATTTTATATTTTTATGACATTGTGAGCCTATGAGCGAGACACTGAAGAGATTGATGACTGAATGAGACCGAGGGCCTGATTGTGAGGATTATTATGTAGATCGGGGTTGCCCGCCTGCAGCATGCCTTATATGTTTTATTATATCACGTGAGTTATCCGTGCGGATCCAGATATTATTATAGCACGTGAGTTGTCGGTGCGGATACATATATTATTATATCACGTGAGTTGTCCGTGCAGATTATAACGCTTGGGCTGAAGGAGCCCCTCCAGAGTCTGTACACACACCAGTGAGCGCATGGACCTACTGAATGCGAGTGTCGAGTGCCGAGTGTTGAGTGACTGGAAGGTGTGAGAGATGATGAGGTATGCCTGAGGGGTTGTTTACGAGTGATTGTGAGGTCTTCCCGAGGGGCTGTTTATGATTTTATCACTGAATTGCATCGCATCGACATGCACGCATGACATTCAGGAATATAGATGTATTTTTCTCATGCTGTACAACATCACATCATTCATGATTTCTCACATATTTTGACAGATGGGCATAGTGATGCATTTGTTTTTACATGGTTATCTGGAAGGAAAAATGAAACATCCCATTTATTATTGAAAGGAGTTTTGGGAAAAATCATTGTTTTCAAACTAATTCATATTTTCGGCAACTTCGGTAAACGATTTGGGTTTTCACTGATGTACTTGAAAGGAAGAACTATTTTTGAAATCATGATTTAGTTGAGCATTTTATCTCTGAGTTACTTCTGGTATTATTTTCTTTTTTATTGTTATGGACTGTTGTGGACTAGCGGTTTTAGACCCGACTTTGGTAGAAGCTCGTCACTACTTTCAACCTAAGGCTAGGTTTGTTACTTACTCCGTACATGGGGTCGGTTGTACTGATACTACACTTCTGCACATTGCGTGCAAATGTTGGCTGATGTTGTTGTTGTGCTCGATGGTTTCCAGATCTGAAGATATACCTGTGTTCCTTCCGTGGCTGCCTCTTGTTCATGGTAGCCTTAGATTTATAAAAACTCTATTTATGTACTATTCAAACAGACTATGTATTTATTTCATTTCCGCTTTGTAAACTCTATTCTTAGAAGCTCATGATTTGTACTACCAGTTATTGGGGAAATGTATTGATTTTAGATATTTTCTTTTAATTAATTTTATTGGAATTGGATAGTTGGTAATTGGCTTACCTAATGGGTTAGATTAGGTGCCATCACGACTAGTGGGATTTTGGGTCGTGACAGCTCCTGAGCTGGAGAAACTGGTGGCTCCACAGGTGCTACTATACGAGCTTCACCCCGGCCTCTACTGCGGCCCCAGCGTCTCGCGGACCTAGTTGGTGGTACTGGTGGCCGTCCGCCCAATCCGGTAGCACGTTACCTCACCATCTGTGAGGGAATAGAATATTAGAAGTTTAGTTTTTTCTGGAATTATTAAATCCGCATGACAAGAATACAAGAAAGTGAAGTTTCCTAAAGGTTCGGTAGCCTCTCGAAGATAAGTAAAGATGTCTCCATATCGATCCATAAGACTCTACTAAACCTACTCATGACTTGTAATACCTATGAACCTAGAGCTTTGATACTAACTTGTCATGACACAAAATCCCTACCCATTGTGATAGAGCCTAACACACTGTCTAGGAAAGTCGAAACATGATAACGAAGGCAACAAAATAACAAAATTTATAAAAATAGCATAAGTGTGAGGTCTCAATACAATAAAACTACTAATACAAAGTAAATCCTGAGAAAACTGGTAGGTACAGAGTCATGAGCTTCTACAATGGAATACAAGTCTGAAACGAAACAATAAATACACTGCCTGAACTGTAAAAATAGTAAGAAAGAAAAAGACAAGTCAAACTGCGACCAAGGATGCAACTCTACCTCGCCTCTAGCAGATAGTCCAACAAAAACGCCTATTGTTGATAACTGATCCCCATACCTGGATATGCACAATTAAGTGCAGAGTGCAGTATGAGTATAACTGATCCAATGTACTCAATACGTGTGGTAAATAAACACGACAAGGTAAGAGAAAAACAAATTAAAATGATACTAGCTATCACCTGTGTAGTTTCATCCTTTAACCTGATACAGAACGATATTTGGAATTCAAATCATAAAGTTCAGTAAGAAAACATCCGTGTGTGTATGTGTACAGATTCTCAAATACCCTACTCAGTCAATATCTTGACATATAGAGATGATATGCAGTTAAATCAGATAAATGATTAAGGAAATTACAAGTAAAGATGAAATGCAAATTCCAACAAAACACTGGCTAGTTTTTTCCTCAACTTTTCCGTATCTGTTGCTGATCAGTATTCTCAATAAACGTATGTACACCATCAAGAGAGAAACATGAGAGGGTTACCATAGGGGGACGGATCCATATCCACACGCAAGTACAGCTAATTCAAGCTCAATATCATAACCTACCCGACATGGTCACATGCATAACAGTACAATCCGCCCGACGTGGTAACAAACATAACAACACAATACGCTCGGCGTGGTCATAGGCACCCAGTCCAATCACATCATACAGGAGAAAATGAACAAGTATATATGTATGAAACGAGTGGATAACAAATTCCATGCCCCTGGATTGGTATAAACGATATGCTAAAGTGTACTATCATAACTCAAACCGGCAAGTGTCATCAAAGAATAACATTTATCAGTTCATTCAGAAATTAAACCCCTATGTAGCCTCAAACATGGACCAAATATTTGCAACATTGTCACAAATGTGCGAAGAATCATAGCTTAAGGTTTAACAGTCAAATTCTAGGCTTATAAGAGCCTGAGCACAACCCGAACATTAATAAATAACCTCGGTGCCCGCGCATGGGTTCAATCCCACGCATGTGCGCACCCAATAGCACATAGCTATCACAATAATTAAGGCAACTAGTGTCTCAACCGAGTTTAGATAAGATACTTACCTTAAGTAAATCAAATCACTCTGCTAGCAAGCCCTTACCACGCATATCAATCTTCAGAAGGCTCTAATCTAACAAAAAAATAACATAATACTATCAATAAAAGCTGTAGGAATTGATTCCAAATGATAAAGCTAAGATCTTTACCCAAAGTCAAAAAGTCAACCCAAAAGTGAACCCTGGTCCCATGTCTCAGAACCCGATAAAATTTACAAAATTCGAACACTCATTCAATAACGAGTCCAACCATACCAAAATCATCCAATTCCTACCATAAATCGACCCTCCAATCTTACATTCCGATACATGGGTAAAAAGTCCCCAAATTCCAACTTAGATTCATGGTAAATAGGTGATAATAATCAATGGGTAATCAAAATACACATGGATACAAGTGATCAAAAATCACTTACCTCTTCAACCTAGGTGAAAACCTCTCTAAATATTGCTTTAGTCCGCACCTCAAAACTCACCAGCCCGACCTGTAGCTCCGCTTATGCAAATATCACTTAAGCACTTGACCAGCCACACATGCGGCCCAATATACGCACATACGAGACCGCTTCTGCGGTCCCTTCTTCGCTCCTGCACATCTGCGTCTGTGGATTCCAATCCGCTTCTGCGTGTCCAGTCCCACCTATCAAAATCTGCATCTTCGGAGACTCGTCGCATCTGCTGGCTCGCTGATGCGGAAAACTACTCACACATGCGATCACTTCCCAACACACCTAGGACCACTCCTGCGACCCCATGGTCGCTTCTGTGGTCACGCACCTGCGACAAATTCTTCGCAGGTGTGATCGCACCAAACCTGAAAGTCTTGACAATTTTCCTCAAGTCCAAACTTCAATCGAATTACATCTAAATCACACCCGAGGCCCCCCAAGACCCCATCCAAATATACCAACAAGTCCTAAAACACGTTACAAACTTAGTCGAGGCTTCAAATCATACCACATAACACCAAAATTATGAATCACACCCCAATTCAATCCTATTGAAACTAATGGATTTCCAACTTCTACAATCGATGCCGAAACCTATCAAACCAACTCCGATTGACCTATAATTTTGCACACAAGTCATAAATAACACAATGAACCTATTCCACTTCTGGAACCAAAATCTGAGCCCGATAACAATAAAGTCAACTCTCTGTCAAGCTTCTCAACTCTCCAAACTTCATATTTTTAACCTTTTGCCAATTCAGGCCAAAACGACCTACGGATCTTCAAATTAATATCCGAACATACTTCTAAGTCTAAACTTACTATATAGATCTATAAGAACCACTAAAATGCCATTCCAGAGTTATTTAAACATAGGTCAACATCCGGTCAACTCTCCCAACTTAGGCTTCCAACCTTTGGACTAAGTATCCCAACTCATTCTGAAACATCCTCGGAACTAAATCAACTACCGCGATAAGTCAAATAATAACAAACTAAGATAAAATAAGCAATAAATGGGAAAATAAGGTTATGATACTCAAAACAACCGACTAGGTCGTTACAGGTTATAGGTAATTCTTAGGTTTACAAGAGTTTTGTAAACGTTGTTGTTTGACTCAGTGATTTAGTAAAGTATTGAAAAAAAATCTTACTGGAAAGTAGGTCGTGGTTTTTTTAACCTTTAGAGCCGGTGTTTTCCACGTAAAAATACTTGTGTTCTTTACTTTATGCATTTATTATTCCGCAACTGTAGTGTAAGGAACTCGTAGAACCAGATCCTTCTATAATTTGTGCACACAAAAAATTATACACCACACAAATTACCTTTACTTGTGTGGCATTGAAGTATAAAACAACAAAATATCACAGTGGCAAATAAAGAGGTAATTGAATATGATAAAAATAGAATCAAATGTTCAAATCTAGGTAAGACTGGTGGAGTTTAGATCATATATAGAGAAAAAGGAAAATTAAGGGTGTGTTTGGTATGAAGAAAAATGTGATTCGCCCAAATATATTTTCGGAAAATTAGTAATTTTCTTACTTCTTGTCTGGTAGTTTGGTTTGTAGGCAGAAATATTGGCCCAAGAGCATTTACATATAAATTTCCAGGCAAACACTGTGGGAAATGGATAACCTAGGCAAATACTATGGGGAATAGGGTGGGTGGGATCCGGGGGATGGGGATCGAGGTTCAAGTATTGTGTTCAGGGTCCAAAATCAGTGATCTGGGATCTAGGGTCAGGATACAAGGGTCGAGGTCTAGTATTGGAGTCCAAGGGTCAAAGGTCTTGAGTTGGGGATCGAGAGTCGAGGATCGGATTAGTGGGTCAGGGGTCTTAGTCAAAGGTCGAGGTCCGTGGATTGAGTGTATAGGATCGCAGGATGGGGTTCAAGGTTGAATATCAAGTTCAAGGGTCGAGGTCAGGGGTTAGAGGTCGGGTGTTGGGGTTCAGGGGTTGTGGTCAGGTATCGGAGTTTTTGGGTTGTACTCGAAGTTTGACATCCAAAGATCAAGGTTTAGGCCCAGAATGGGTAGGGGAAGGGTGGCAGGAGTTGGTGGGATGGTACAGGGGGTTAGTGGTAGGGATGGGGGGATTAGATGGTAGGCCTAGGGTAGGGGATGTGGTCAAGGGGTATCCGAGGCCGGAGAATGTTAGGCTTTGTCATGACCCAAAATAAGGGCGCAACATGACACTCAACAAGCTAATGTCGACTAGGTGAAATATAACGATGAACAACTTAACAATAAGAGAAACATAATAACATATCCATAAATAGATATAAACAAACTGAAACAACAGTGAAATCCTTAACATGCGATACGAAGTTTAAAACCAACCACACCCCACTAATCCAGAGTCTAATGAGCATCAAAAATTTAAGCACAAGAGTACTTGCTAAAATCCAAAAATATAACATAAAATATAGAGTAGAAGCTGCTCCACGATCCAATTATGGAAGGCTCGGCTCTATGGAACTCTTAATATGTATTGAACAAGATCAACGAGGCTAAGCTATAGTACTAGTGGATGGATCTTCACATAAGTAGAGAGTGAACTTGGTTAGCATAATGCCTAGTGATAATTGACCGCTCATCTGTCTTATCCCTTGGAGAAAGTCTTACAAAATTAGACTGGCTAACCACTTAACTAATCCTTATCTCATACATTATATGTATATAAATAATATTTCTAATAATAAATATACACATATATATTATATGAATATATTTCATAATTACCCATTTAAAAAATAATCACTAAAATTTAATAAACTATAAATAAGAAAATAACTTAAAGTTTACTCTTAGAATACCAAGTTACTGTAGGGTAGGGGAGAAAGGGGTGGAGAAGGGCCGCGAGAGGGGGATGGGTTGAGGTGGTGTTGGGAGAGGCGGGGGTAGAAGATTTGGGGGAGGGTGTTCATCGGGGCGTGGGATGTTTCGGTGCCCAGTGGTTGAACTAAGAGGTAGGTGGGGGTTCGGGGGCAAAGGAGGGGGAGCCAGGGCCAAGGACGGGGTGAGCTAGGGGAGTTGGGTGGCTGGGGCATTATAGGGGTAGGCAAGTAGTGGACAAGGTGGTCGGGGTGGATTGAGGATAGGCTGGGGGCCGAGAGGGTTGAAAGACCCTCACCCTATCCCCCACCCTTAGCCCAGCCTCTCCCGCATCCGGCATCCCATGCCCTTAAGCAACACCCCTTTCCCCGGTCCTCATCCACCCCCTCTCCCGTCAATGCTCCATCTCACCCTTCCTTGCTTACCCCTCTCTTCCCTAACCTGTAATAGCTTCGTAATTTAAGAGTAAATTTTAAGTAATTTCCTTAGTTATAGTTTACGGAATTTTAATGGTTACTTTTGAAGCGTATGTAAAGGTTAAAATCTGCTCTATGGTTTGCTACAGAGTGAGGCATACATATGGAGTATAGGCATTATGCGAGATATGAGATACAGCGGCTCAAGTAGAGGCCTGTTTACTTGTGTTTTTTTATATGAATCTTATGTCCGGCTATTGGGGATCCCATTTCCATACCAACGCAAGATATACTTATTGGACTCTATGTATTAGCAAGCGAAATCATCGAGGTATTTGTGTAAATATATATAATCCATCTAATCGCAGAAATTATCAAAATAAAAAAGGAAGTGACAATAGTTACTATAGGTATACGAAAAAACTGTTTTTATGATGCAATTGGGACTTATCGGCACAAACGAATCAATTTAGAAGTCCTTTAAGGCTCCGGTGGAGACTAGATCAACATGTTATTGCTTCAAGAGAAACTCTCATTGAAGTTCACTATGAATCTTAAGAGCTCTGAAAAGACACTACAATGTATATGCTAATGTCTACGAGTGTTTAGGAGAAAAGAGTAAACCTTGTTTACATCAATGTATGATACGGACTAAACCTTCTTTACATCAATGACACGAAGAGTCTTTTGTCTAAAAGTGGAAATTACACCTTTTTATCATAGTTTATAGTAAATTTCTTCGTAATAGGTGCTCCCAATTAAACTTTTGATATACGATGTTATGTACAAAAGGCTAAGGTCGTATATGCAATATTCAAAGAATATTTTAACTCTTCAAATGCTATACGACTTATGAAATGCCTGTTTTGATTTGAGTTGCATGATGTTGAGCATATTGTATGTATTTTGCTATTAATTTACTCATATTTTTATCGCTCTTTGGTTGTATCTTGTGTTAAATTTCCCATTATACTTAATTACTGATATTACACTAATTTTGTGCTATTTTGATATGTTAAGAGCACTAATTGAGGGAACTGGTCGACAGAAAAAGATGCATCTACTTAAAAAAATATAAAAGAAAGCTTATTGGGAAACTATTCTTGAGAGCAGCACATGATGGCTTGACTATTGCATTTTGTGTTCACCTTTAACCATAGAAGAGATCAGAGCTAGAGGCATAGCTTCCGGTGCATTTTGTATTCACCTTCTTCCGTGAGGCATAGCTTTCGGTGCATGTGTATTAGTGAAAAATAGATTCGCCATGTGAGTCTATTAAATGTCGACACATGTCAGCAAAGTTATGAGAAAAGTGAAGAATGATATGTAAAATACCCCGGGACCGAGCATACTCGAACCGTGCCTGTTAGTCTCGGAACTGACCATCATAGAATAGCTCCGGATCAGTTACAAGAGAATAACTCATAATTATATATGAGGAAAGAATCAATTAATCTTGGATTACATGGGATTTACCATCATCATGCCATCAGTTACAAATCAATTATGTAACGTACAATAAATACAATAAATGGTTGTAACAGTCAGAACAGGGCAATCAATTACGAGATTGACTCAACAGGTACAGGATTGACTGAACAGGCACGAGATTGACTGAACAGGCACGTGATTGACTCAACAGGCACGGGATTGACTCAACAGATACAGGATTGACTTATCAGTACAGAATTAACTCATCAGTTATGGAATTAATTCTTCAGTTATGGAATTAACTCATCAGTTACGAAATTCCAGCATTTACACAGATGTTACAAGTCTTCCAAAAGTAACGAATGGATTGAGTAAATGCTCATAATGGACCCATAATTCAAGAAGAATGGTTATTTAGATTTAGCTCTATAAATAGACACACTTTTATCACCACGAGGGAATCTAATTTTCTTATCTACAATTATATACATTATAAATCATAGCATCTTGCTCCCAAGTTAGCCATAGTTCAGCCCTTCAAGCTATGTTCGGCTCAACATCCTATCAAGGATCATTCAATAAGAATTATTTCTTATCTGCTTTATTTTTATTATATTATCTGTCATTGAATTTATTTTTCACTTCTCTATGACGTTTTATTAACGAAAATTTATATCCTTCGGATTGAATCGGTTGCTCGTGGCCCGTCATATAAAATTATTGTTTTGACCTTGAAAATTATTTTTTGGGTTAAACATTTTGGTTCCATTACCGATAACTCAAGAAAATTTTCTATTCATCCAAAGATACTAACAATTTTTGTTAATATTCGCTTGTTTTCAATTTAAACCTTCTTCATTGCCGAAATTTGCCAATCAACACAGTTGAGGACAACCAAGTTGGAGATGGCTTTACCATGATAAAAAGGGAATAATAGCCATGATAATGATAAGTAAACAACAAGCAGATAAAAATGGAGAATGTACATTGGTATATTAGTACCGCAACTATTAGTAACTTGAACTGATTAAATAGAATCTGCGCCAAACATTACCGAAACATAAGGTTTAGATACATCAGGTAATTTTAACTTGCAAATTTAGTTTTAACTTTACAGAAACAGATCAAGGAACAGAACGAGCGTATAGAACACCTCCTGGAATATCCAACCATCCCACGAGAATAATATGTATAACTGTTACGGCACCGGGCTTCAAATAGAGGAAGGCACGGAGGTTCAATCGAAAGTCAAAAATAGGTTCGAAGACCCAACGGAGTGGTTCTTGGGTGATCCGAATCTACACGTAGAAATCGAAAAATAAAAGGTCTGAGCAAAAAGATACGAGATTTTCTTCACGGGCTGAAAAAGATCCGGACCTTCCCAACAGGTAAGGAATCACCTTGCAAAATTGCAAAATTACACAGGAGAAAAATAAAGGTTAGAAAAAGCATGGGTAAAACACCCAGGGAATTGCTTACAAAGATACCGCACCTGACAAATGGAAAAGAAAAGATAGTTGCGGGAAGAATAATTAAAGATTACGAGGAAGAAGGTTTATTAATAACCATGGACAGTTAGACAAATATTTTCGGAAATAATCATTGAACCGAAGGAATCAGAAGCCACAAGGTCAAATGCTGAAGAACTAGAAACTATCATTGACTTCCCAAATATGAAGGTTTACGTTAGTCGCATCTCGACACCGAATTTAAAGGTAAGTTGATTAAACTTTTACGTGCTAACGCAAATTACTTTGCTTGCCCCCATGCTAACATAACAGGTATACTACCGGAGATAATTTTTTTATATGCTCAATATTGACCCCGCGGTATAATCCGGTCGAGCAAAAGAAGAAACTGGAGTCAAATAATAAAAGATAAAGTTACAAAACTTCGAAAGGTTGGTTTAGTTAGAAAGGTCGAATCATTTGGACTCGCTAACAAACATCAACCCATTATTACTTTCAAAATTCCGATGAGAAAGATGATTGTTGGTATACCAAATTATCTCGGATGTCTCGGTAAATGCAATCTTAATTCAAGAAGATAAAGGTACATATTCTCCTATATATTACTAAATGCTCTTAGATAGGGAAACTACATATGTACATTTTGAGAAGTTTGGCATTAATTGCAGCTGCCCTAAATCTAAGGCTTTATATTCAATGTCATTCAATTCCTGTAGTCACTATATTTTCATTATTCAATATTTTGCATAAACGTGAAATGTCAGGAAGGCTACCTAAATGAGTAGTCGGACTTAAAAAATATGATATTATTTATCAACCACATACGACTATAAAATCACAAGTTTAGCATATTTCATGATTAATCTTAGCTTGAACATATTACCCGAAGTTGAAAAGAAAGTACATGTTATTTTTGGGATAAAGTCGGGATCTGGACCTTCTACACAATTAGGTCCACAAGTATTTAAAGTCTCGGGTTAGAGACAATGCTTAATGCCTAACAGGGAAAGTAGTTAGATAATTCACAAAAGTTATTTTATTACTAACAACAAAGATGAGTATTAAGCACATGCTATAGGGCTTGAATTAACTAGGGGACTCAGAGCAAAAATATTGGTTTAATGATTGATCAAATCCAAGAAAACTACTCAGCCCAAGAAAATCGAGTCGGATGTGCTAGTCATTGATCAACTACTGATATCACCGACTCCAGAAGCAACTCCGGGCTCTTATTGAGAAATATCATTTCTGGATCAAACAGTCTCGGGATCGAGTCATCCCTTCTTTGGGAGATCCCTGATCTATCATCAATTAGAATGAAAATGAGACAAGCTCGAGTAATTTAATTTTGGCATAATAAATTCATTGATTACTTGCAGAATAGAACTTTACCCACAGACAAGCACGCTTTCGACAACTTTGAGTGCGTCTCATCTCGTACTGCCTTGTTGAAGGAGAGTTATATTTGAGAATATTCATGGGTCCCAAAGCTAAAATGCTACATGGACAAGACAAACAAAATATATGATATGAGAAATTTATAAAGAAAGCAGTAAAAATTACTCCGATAATAAGGCTTTAAATCGAAAACTTATCAAAGCTAGTATGAATAGCTCAAATCAAGATATGGCATGATCCTCGACAACATTTTAGAACCTTCGTAGTTCCCGGCCAGAGTAAAACATATTTGATAAAAAGAGCTTTGGTACCGTCCCTATGTTGGAACTAGACTATTTGAAAGTCCATCAACATCGAAACTAGCTATCCTATCAAGTACTATTATAGTCGGGACTGTCCAATTATGATTTCAGTATTTGAGTTCTCATACCTCATAATTCGAACACTAGGAAGATTACTTATATTTGAACATTAGTCAATTTGACCTAATATTATAAGAAGTGATACAAACAATCATTTACCTTGGGAGATAGAATTCCTAAGAGTATTCCGACATTACTTACCACAATCTCAACTCAGTTAGTTGTCTTGCTCATATCAAGAATAAACACTTCAAACAGTGTTGTATGAGTTCTTCAAAAATACATATACTACACGTACACAAAAAAGATCGAGAACTCCATGTCAGAGTCAAGAATCCCACGATAAAATCGATAGTTTTATATCCAAATCAAGATAAATATATGCAAATATGCCACCGGAATAAAGTTCACTTTGAACAAACACATGACTCATATTCGGTCCAACAATGATCATTCAAATTAAATATAAAAGCCTTTCTTAATGGCTAATTGTATTATTACTCAGATCAATTATTCTGTGTATATTAATGAAAATCTCAAATATTATTTCGGACATGTGTCCCTCTCTACTTGGAAGTATGTTCATATACTCCAATTTGGATTCAAAATCCAATCAGATTAAATGTCTCTTCAGGATAAATCTACTAAGATATATATTTATTTGGGATCAATATTCCCTCAGACTCAATGTCTTACTGGAATCAATACTCCCGTAAATCTTAATGGGGTCAATACTCCTGTAAATCCTCCCGGGATTAATACTCCCTCAGACTAAAACTCTACTCGGATCAATCGATCCTATTTTACGCCTGAATGAAAAGGAGACGTCCTCTTCATAGCGTTTAAAATATATAAAAGGGCCTTTTTGTATTTAAACGTTAGACACCCAAAGGTGCAATTTTAAGACATCACATATGTAGCGATGCATCCAAATATATATTTTAAGTCTACAGGACTAAATATGACCACTCAAATAAAGTTTTAAAGTACCAAGAAAAATTAGTACTCGGATAAATTCCCTAAAGTACTAAATGATGTCTATACAAACGTGATTACAGTACTTAAATTTGCAGTGCTTATATCTTTCTCAAATCAGAGAACTCTCTCTATCGTCCGCCATGATAATGAAAATAACATCTAGCTTGGAGACGAAACTGAGTAGGTTGAGGATTGGTTCGGGATTACTCTGACTATCCTCGGAAGCTCTTTCCTCCTCTTGTAAAATATTTTATTTGGAAAACGTGCAAGGACACTCTCTAGAATCAGTACCCATAGTACTCTTCTTCTAAAGTCAACAAATCAAATGGCTAATGACTAAATGTCCCGATCATAAAGTTAACCAGATGCATTAATTCATAGACTTTATCCAAACCAGAAGTATAAATTTTCTGGTTATTAACATCCCCGGTCTCTAAGACTGTGAGGTTATAAAAGTTTTGGGTACAACTAAAAATTCAAGAGTAAAAACTCAAAGATTAAAACTTTCGGATGAACGTTAAAAGTTTGAGATCAAGCTGTCTATGGTAGTGATACTTTTTCAGTATCAACTGATCATTGACGAAAGGAAAATAAGCGACGGAGTTGTCATCTGAATTCCAAAGTTCTGCACTTTTTTTTCCTTCACCCGGTTTTTGTCCCTATTGGGTGTTTCTAACAAGGTGTTTAATGAGGCAGCGGCAAAGGTAGAAAAGATAAAATCTTCCACTTCCCGATCATATCGCATTGAGTAACCGAAAAGTGGGGGGACTATCTGTATTAGTAAAAACTAGACTCGCCATGTGAGTCTATTAAATGTTGACACATGTCAGCAAAGTTATGAGAAAATATGCCACAAGAATAAAGTTCACTTTGAACAAACACGTGACTTATATTCAGTCCAACAATGACCATTCATGTTAAATATATAAGCCTTTCTTAATGGCTAATTGTATTATTACTCAGATCAATTATTCTGTGTATATTAATGAAAATCTCAAATATTATTTCAGACATGTGTCCCTCTCTACTTGGAAGTATGTTCATATACTCCAATTTGGATTCAAAATTCAATCATATTAAATATCTCTTCAGGATAAATCTACTAAGATATATATATTTATTTGGGATCAATATTTCTTCAGACTCAATGTCTTGCTGGGATCAATACGCCCGTAAATCTTAATGGGGTCAATACTCCTGTACATCCTACCAGGATTAATACTCCCTACGACTAAAAGTCTACTCAGATCAATCGATCCTATTTTATGCCTGAATGAAAAAGGAGACATCCTCTTCATAGCGTTTAAAATATATAAAAGGGTCCTTTTTTAATTTAAAAGTTAGACACCCAAAGGTGTAACTTTAAGATATCGCACATGTAACGATGCATCCAAATATATATATTTTAAGTCTACAAGACTAAATATCAGCACTCAAATAAATTTCTAAAGTGCCAAGAAATATTAGTACTCGGATAAATTCCCTAAAGTACTAAATGATGTCTATACAAACGTGATTATAGTAATTAAATTTGCAGTACTTATGAAAAAATCGATCCAAACCGAACCATAAATAACCGTAGTATGAGGCCCTTAAGTGATGTAACATTTTCAGTTCAACCATCCGATAGTCCTCTATGTTATTCATTACCAATGATTTGTGCTAAGATAGTTACACGTATATAGTTTTGTCCCGTGTACCTGGGACTTTCAGTTAATGTAAAAGTAATTTATTTATTAAAGTTGTAACTAAATTAATCTTACAATGAAATAGAGTGCATACCTCTAGAACTTGAGATATGTTTTGTCGGTTTTTCGAAACAAATTCGGTTATTTATCGGTGTTTTCTTAAATATGAGACATACACTACCAAACACATATTCCGGCGACTATATTTTCAACGTAACACTATCAAATCAATTGCGATTGCTCTTTGAGAAATCTATCATTTACCAAGATATATTGATAATAATTGAATCAAATAGTGATGAATAATTTAAGGACTCAAGTAAAAATAGATTATTTTTAACATGAAATTAATTCTTATACTTAGCAAAAGAAAACTACCAATCAAACTGGAATGTAAAGGCAAAAACGATTAACATATATCATAAAATTTTAGAAACTTTGTACAAAAATATACATATATATAGGTGTAATAATAAATTTGAAATAGCCACTTCTATAGTCGGTTTGGTTAGGTTTTTTCGGTTATTTTTTGATTAAAATCAAAACCAAACCAAATTTTATCGGTTTTTAAAATTCAAAACCAAAACCAAACCAAACCAAAAAGAATAGGTTATTTTGGTCGATTTGGTTTGTTTTTCGGTTTGGTTCGGTTTTTCGGGTTTTATGAACACCCCTACCTCATACTATGTGGTAAATACAGCCAACTCTAAGACTCTCTTAAAACACTAAAAATCTTTCTGAATGATACCGTGATGGTATTACCAGCAAACGGTGGTGAAATCGGAAATTTCGTAAAGAGTGTTCAAAATTTAATATACATATTTAAAAAATAATTTTTGACCTATATATACAATATAAATTTCTATATACACAATATAATATTTCGATGAAGGGTGTTCAGTTGGCCACCCTTCAATGCATATAGCTACGCCACTGCCACTAAGAATCGACAGAGAAACTATTAAACCAAAATATACATTTGCACATGACTGCTCACTCATAGCCGTTGGCTCAGACTTAGTTTGGGCATAACCTCACTAGTGTGTATATATAAGTATCAGTTCTCACAAGTTTTACGAGCTTTTTGTTATTTATTACTACTTCAGCAAAACACTACGACATACTACATATGTAATTGCGAATGAGGCATATTTGTAGCGATATATTTATAGTCGCTAGTAAAATACAACTTTTAGTAACAGATACAATAGTCGCCCTAAAACTGTCACTTTGTGGCAAGCTTTTGAGTTGTCACAAAAAGTCGCCAAGTAAACCTAATTTGTTGTAGTGCTTGAAGACAACTATTAGTAGAGCTATACAAGGCAAGACTGAAAGACTTGGCTACAAAAAGAAACACTAAAGAACGAAGGAAGAAGACATGAACTGAAGCACTAATCTGAAACAATGAATCACTCCTCCTCTAAACAGCTTACTACTCTCTCATCATTGTATTTATTTATGAGCATTGTGCTTTCTTAGAAAACTATCCCAACTGAAAATGGATAAATTTCACTCTCAAATTGTACTTAGAAACTTTTTAAGCCTAAAATATCGACAGTCAAGAAGAGTTAGACAAGAGTGTGTTTGTGTATAATTGTGACAACCCGATCAATTATTTTGTATATTGTAGCCCCGTTCCACTATTTATTGCTTTTTCTATGTTCATTTATGATTATGTAACTTGTCGGGATGTTTGGTATTGGTTTCGGAAAGGTTTCAGAGTGAATTGGGACACTTAGTCCCAAGATTGGAGGCTTAAGTTGAAAGAGTTGATCGGAGTTTGACTTTTATGTAGACGATTCCGGAATGGAGTTCTGATATTTTCGATAGTTTCGTATGATGATTTTGGACTTAGGCGTATATTCAAAAGTTGATTTGGAGGTCCGTAGGTTGATTTGATGCTTTTTGGCGAAAGTTGGAAAATTGAAAGTTTTGAAGGTTGAGAGGTTTAACCGAGAGTTGACTTTATTGATATCGGGTTCGAATTTTAGTTCCGAAAGTTGAAATAGGTCTGTTGTGTCATTTGGGACTTGGGCGCAAAATTGGAGGTCATTCGGAATTGGGCTCATATGATTCGACATTAGTTTCGGAAGTTGGAAGTTCATTACTTTCATTAGGCTTGAATTGTGGTGCGATTCGTGGTTTTGATGTTGTTTGATGTGATTTGAGGCCTAGAGTAAGTTCGTATTTTATTGTAAGACTTTTTGGTATATTTGGATGGGATCCCGGGGGCCTTGGGCGTGATTCAGATTGAAATCAGATTCATTTTGGACTTGGAAGGTCTGATGAAGAAATCTGATTGCTGGTGTTTTCGCATATGCGGTGGACTTGGCTCCAGATGCGGAGCCGCAGGTGTGGCTGCAAGATCGTATAAGTGAAGGGAAGGCTGGTAGGGGAAGGACCACAGGTGCAGACAGATGGGCGCAGGTGTGCAAGCGCAGATGTGCAAGAGGCTCCCCAGAAGCGGAGTTTGACCGGATGAGCTTAAGTCGCAGATGCGGAAGGGATCCACAGGTGCGGATGCGCAGGAGCGTGGGTAAGACCGCAGAAGCGGTCCCGCAAGTGAGAATTATGGACCGTAAGTGCACATGGTCGGGGGTTTATTGAATTTCCGCACTTGCGATAGTTTGTCCGCAGGTGCGACCTAGTGGACCGCAGATGCGGATTTGCTGGACATGATTTCAAATCGAGGGCTTCGCCTTTTCTTCTCATTTTTGGGATTTTGGAGCTCGGTTGAGGGCGATTGTTGGAGCACTTTTACCACAATTGAAGAGGTAAGTGAAGTTTAATCACTTTTGATGATAAATATTGATTATTACACCTAGTTTATGTGAATTTGAAGTGAAATTTAGGGATTTTAGGCTATGGTATTGGTGAGTGAGATTTGGTGATTTGAGGGTCGATTTGTGGATGGAATTGAATGAAATTATCATGGTTTGACTCGTTATTGAATGGGTGTTCAAATGATTTGAATTTTGTTGGGTTCTAGGGTGTGGGCCCGAGGTTAACTTTGCATGTTTGATTCAAGATTTTAGATTTCTCATTTGAAATTATTTCATATGGCTATTATTGATTTTATTAAGTTATTTTAGCTAGATTCGAGTCGTCCCGAGATTTATACACGCGGAAAGAGCTTGTTAGATGAGTGTTTTGGCTTGCTTGAGATTAGTGTCTTACCTACACTTTTTTGAGGTACTAGTTGCCTGCGTTATTTGTGATAGCTACGTGCTATGGGTGCGTATATGTATTAGGTCTGAGCCCATGTGCGAGCACCAGGGTATTTATCCATACTCAGGGTAATGTTTAGGCTATGATATGACTTGAATTGACTGTCAAGCTTTAAGCTGTGATGTTTCTCATATTTGTAACCTTGTTGAGAATTATGTGATCCGTGTTTGAGGTTACATAAAGGCTAATTCCTTGAATGAACATGACAATTCCTATTTTTATAAAGAAATTGCTGATTTGAGTTATGATAGCACACTTTGCACATGCCTACACTTTAGCATGTCATTATACTAGTCCAGGAGCATGAAATCTGATATTCATTCATCATATACATGCGTCCTTATATATTTTTTTATGTGTGATATGATTTGGATTGGATACCCATGACCATGTCGGGCAGATTGTGTTATGCTTGTGACCACACTGGGCGAATTGTGTTGGTATGCTTGTGACCACGCCGGGTGGATTGTGTTGTTATGCCTGTGACCACATCGGGCGGATTATGATATTGAGAATGTGACCACGTCGAGTTGAGAGCATCTTGAATTGGTCGTGCTGCGCATGGATATGGATCCATCCCCCTAGAGTCACCCTCTCTTGTTTCTCTCTTGATGGTGTACATGCAAAGTTAAAGAAAATTGATCAATGGTTTGGTATGGATGAGGAAATATGGAGGAAAGTCTGGCTAGTGCTTGTTGTAGATTTTACATTTCATCTTTACTTACAATTTTCGTGGTTATTTACTTGATTATTCTGCATATCATCTTCATATGATGTATCATTGGCTGAGCAGAGAACTTGAGTAGTTGTGCAAACACAGATGGTTCTTTCTGTGCTTTATGACTTAATCACATTATTATTCTGTACTTGTTGAATTGAGGAAATTGTACAGGTTATATCAAGTATCACTTATAATTCTTTCTTCTTTTACCTTGTCGGGGTTAGTTATGATACTTGCTGAGTATATTGGGTCAGTTGTACTCATGCTATACTCTGTATTTAATTGTGGAGATCCATGTATCACACCTAGTCTTCAGTAGCTGAGACTTATAGAAGAGCTGATTATTGAGAGACGAGGTAGAATCGCATTCTCGACCGCAGTCTTGGCGTCTCTTTTCTTATGTATTGTTGTCTTTATCTTGGACCGTATTGTATTTGGTCATTTCATACATGTATTTTTATATTAGAGCTCATGACTTTGTACTTAACAGTTCTGGGGGATTTTATCATGTATTGACATTATTATATTATATTATGGTTTCAGATTTATGTCATTTCTATAAATTCCGCTATTTTGGTTCTTTATTGTTATGTTGAGCTTGCCTAGCAAGTGTGTTAGGCGGTATCATGACTGGTTGAGTTTTGGAACGTGACAAGATGGTATCGGAGCCCTAGGTTCATATGTACTATGAGTCATGAGCAAGTTTAGTAGAGTCATGTGGATTGGTACGGAGACGTTTGTACTTATCTTTAAGAGGCTATCAAACTATTAGGAAAACTTCACTTTCTTGCATTCTTGTCATGTGAATTTGTTATTTTCAAAGTTTGAACTTGACTCTGATATTTTCTCATAGATGGTAAGGATACATGTAGCTAGATCAGGCAGACGGCCACCAATACCACCAGTTAGGGTCGTAAGAGGTCGGGGATGCGGTAGAGGCCGAGGTGGGGCTCACACTACACCCAGAGCAGCACCTATGGAGCCACCAGTTTCTCCAGTTGAGGAGCAGGTACCAGATATTGTTGAGCTTGTGGGACCAACTCATGCACCGACAATGCCTATCATTATTCATGGCCTTTAGGAGGCCTTAGCCCATATTTGGACTGTGTGCACGAGCCTGGCTCAAGTGGTTTTGATCTTACTTTTACCAGCTACCTCACATGATAAGGTAGGTGCCTGGACTCCTACCATCTGTACTCCAGAACAGCTAGCTCAGGGCCTCTAGACACCGAGTGTATTGCCAGTTCAGTCAGTTGATAATGCTCTGGCTGAGGTTGGTCCAACTATGAGTGAAGGGGTAGAAGAGGTTTGAGCGGTTTGGGAGGCTTATGCCTCCAGAGTTAAACGGAGCAGAGTCATAGGATGCTAGTAGTTTTTGGACCAGTGTCAGTGGATTCTTTGCATAGCGGGTATTTTGGACACTAGGAGGGTTGCATTTATTACTTTTCAGCTGATTGGGGCAGCCTACAGATGGACAACTGGTGCATCGCTATTTACATGGCATTAGTTCTCAGTTCTCTTCTTAGAGAAGTTGATTCCATATACTTTCAGAGATGAGTTGCATCAGGATGTTTAGCATTTACGTCTTGAGGGTATGATTCTGACAAAGTACGAGATGAGATTTGCAGATTTGGAACGATATGCTATATGGTTGGTTCCTATTGAGAGAGAAGATTAGGAGGTTCATTGATGGACTCAACTATGGTTTATGTTTCAGTATGATTCGAGAGGTTACGACAGATGCTAGGTTTAGAGCAGTTGGATCATGTATATCAAACTCTAGCAGTTCAAACATTTGCAGTAGTTCAGCCTGTCATTGCTACACAGTCCGGGGAGGGACCCGTGATGTCGTATAAGGGGTTGAAGAGGTTGGACAAGTTTACCAAGCTATTTTCTATTCATTTTGGTGGTACACCTTCTGAGGAGCCTCAGGATTGCTTGGACCGTCGCCGTGAGGCACTGTGCAACATGGGTATAGTGGAGTCCAATGGAGACGACTTCGCAGTGTTTTAGATGCATGAATTCACCAAGAAGTGATGGTAGGAGTATGTTCGGGGTAGAACACCAGGTTCACTTCTACTCACTTAGGATATGTTCTCACAACTATTCTTGGAGAAGCTCATCCCCTTCACTTAGAGAGATGTCTTTCACAACGAGTTTGAGCGTCTCCAGTAGGATAACATGATTGTTACCTAGTAGAGACTAGATTTGTTGATCTATCCCGCCATGGAGCTATCCTGATCCCTACTGAGAGGGATATGGCGAGGAGATTTATAGATGGCCTTACTTATAGTATCAGGTTGCAGATGGCCAAAGAGACCGAGGATGGCATAATTGTTACTCGGATTGTGGAGATAGCTAGGCGAATCGAGAGGATTCATGGGCAGGGTAGAGAGGCAGCACCTGAGAAGAGGCCTCACCATTTTGGTGGATTTAATTGTGATTCATCTAAAGGCGGGGGTTCATTCGATAGAGGCCATCCTATCAGGACCGTTCAGTTAGCGCTTCAGGTCTCTCATGGTTCTTCAGGTAGTCATAGAACGTATGGTTCTCATTCCGAGCAACCAGTATTCAGTGCACATTCAGCTCCTATTAGTTCACCATCGCTACAGAGTTACTATGACGGTCATTCGGGCCATCAGGAACAGTCTCAGACTCAGCAGTTGCACCAACTGAGGGGTTGTTTTGAGTGCGGTGACGCAAGTCATATCAGGAGGTACTATCCTATATTGAGGAGCAACAGGCCACAACAGGATACTCATGCCATGATTCCAACATCGGCTGCTCCATCGCCGGCTCAGCCAGCTAGAGGGAGGGGTCAGGCAGCCAAAGGTAAAGGCAAGACAGTAGGAGGTGGAGGCCAGTTGTGAGAGGCCATCCGAGAGTTAGAGGTCTGAGTGGTAGGGTCATCCCCATTTTGATGCATTTCCAGCTAGACCAGAGGCAGAGTCATCTGATTCAGTCGTTACAGGTATTGTTCCGGTTTGCCATAGGGATGCATCAATTTTATTTGATCTAGGTTCTACTTATTCGTCTGTGTCATCCTACTTTGCTTTATATTTGGATGTGTCTCGTAATTCTTTGAGTGTTCCTGTTTATGTGTCTATGCCCGTTGGGGATTCTATTATGGTATACTTGGCCTATCATTCTTGTTTGGTCACAATTGGGAGTTGTGAGACTAGGGTTGACCTTCTATTACTTGATATGGTGGATTTTGACATGATTTTGGGGATTGTTTATCACTGTATCATGCTATCTTGAATTATCACGTCAATATTATGACGTTAGCTATGTCGGGGTTGCCTCGATTGGAGTGGAGAGGGACTGTTGGTCATTCCACTAGCAGGGCCATTTCATATATGAAGGCTCAACGTATGGTCGAGAAAGGGTGTCTGGCATATTTGGCCTATATTCGTGATTCTAGTGCAGAGGTACCTTGGTTCTAGTGGTGCGTGAGTTCCCAAAGGTGATTCATACGGACTTGTCGGGCATGCCACCCGATAGAGATATCAACTTTTGTATTGACTTGGTTCTGGGCACTTATCCCATTTTTATTCTACCATACTGTATGGCCCCAAAATGTGTTGAAAGAATTGAAGGATTAGTTACAGGATTTTCTTGACAATAGATTCATTAGACCTAACGTCTCGCCTTGGGATGCACCAGTGTTGTTTGTGAATAAGCAAGACGGCTCTACAAGGATGTGTATAGATTACATGCAGCTTAATAAGGTCACTATCAAGAACATGTATCCATTGACAAGGATTGATGACTTATTTGACCAGCTTCAGGGTACTTAGATGTTTTCCAAGATTGATATGAGGTCGGGCTACCATCAGGTGAAGATTAGGGCATCATATGTTCCTAAGATAGCTTTTTAGACTCGGTATGGTCACTACGAGTTCTTAGTGATGTCATTTAACTTGACCAATGCCCCATCAACCTTTATCGATTTGATGAACTGAGTGTTCAAGCCTTATCTGGATTCCTTTGTAATTGTCTTCATTAATGATATCTTGGTTTACTCCCCCAATCGATAGGATCATGAGCAATGTCTGCGGATCGTATGTCAGATTCTGAAGGATCATCAGTTATATGTTAAGTTTTCAAAGTATGAGTTCTGGTTAGACTTAGTTGCCTTTTTGGGCCATGTCGTATCTTCTAAGGGCATTAAGATGGATTCGAAGAAGATTGAGGCAATTTAAAACTAGCCTGGACCTACTTCAGCTATAAAGATTCAGAGCTTCTTGGGTTTGACGGGTTATTGTCATCGGTTCGTGAATGGATTTTCATCTATTTCAACGTCATTGACTAAGTTGACCCAGAAGGGTACTCTTTTTAGATGGTCCGATGAGTGTGGGGTAAGATTTCAGAAGCTCAAGACTGTATTGACTACAACCCTAATGTTGGTGTTGTCTACAAGTTTGGGATCTTACACCATGTATTGTGACGCATCATATATTGGAATTGGTGCGGTACTGATGCAAAAAGGTAGGGTGATTTCCTACGCGTCGTGACAATTGAAGGTTTATAAGAAGAATTACCTTGTGCATGATTTAGAGATGGAAACCATTATTCATGAATTGAAGATTTGGAGGCGCTATATATACGGCATTCCATGTGAGGTCTATGGTGACCATCGGAGTCTCCAGCACCTGTTCAAGCGGAAAGACCTTAATTTGCGACAGTAGAGATGGTTAGAATTGTTAAAAGACTATGATATTATCATATTATATCATCCAAGGAAGGCCAATATAGTGGCCGATGCATTGAGTAGGAAGGCTGAGAGCATGAGTAGTTTGGCATATTTTACGAGTAGTGGAAAGCCCACTAGCTATGAATGTTCAGTCTTTGGGCAATCGGTTCATGAGATTGGATATTTCGGAACCTAGCAGGTTTCTTACTTGTGTTATGGCACAGTCATCATTGTTTGAGCATATCAAGACTCACCAATTTGATGATCCTCACTTGTTGGTGTTTAGGGACATGATGCGGAGGGGTGGCAACAAGGAGGTTATGATTGGAGATGACGGTTTTACGCGGCTTCAAGGTCGAATTTGTGTTCCAAATATCGATAGGAAGAGGGAGTTAATCCTTGAGGAGGCTCATAGTTCATGCAATTCCATTCACCCAGGTATCACAAAGACGTATCGTGACTTGAAACAACACCATTAGTGGCGGAGAATGAATAACGATAAATTCAATTTTGGGTAATGAAAAACTTGTTCAACAAGTGAGGTACAAGCATCAGAAACTGGGTAATTTGACTCAGAGATTGGAGATACCTGATTGGAAGTGTGAGCGCATCACCATGGATTTTGTGGTAGTCTTACCACAGACCTTGAGGAAATATGACGTAGTTTGGGTTATTGTGGAACCGTTGACTAAGTTCGCACACTTCATTCCGCTGATGACTTCCTATTCTTCAGAGTCGTTGGCTCAGATTTACATCCAGGAGATTATCCGCCTGCATGTCATGCATATTTCCATCATTTTGACTAAGGCACGCAATTCACATTGCATTTTTGGAGAGCTGTGCAGCGTTAGTTGGGAACACGGGTCGAGCCGACTACCACGTTTTATCCTCAGACGGATGGACAGTCTGAGCGCACTATTCATATATTTGAGGATATGATGCGGGCATGCTTTATGGATTTTGGGGGTTGGTGGGACCACATTTTACCTTTAGCGAAGTTCTCCTAGAATAATAACTATCATACGATCATCTAGATGGCTCTGTGCGAGACCTTATATGGTAGGCGATGTCGTTCGCCGCTTGGTTGGTTTGAGCCCGGTGAGTCTAGAATGTTAGGCACTGATTTAGTCCATGATGCTTTGGAGAAGAATAAGGTGATTCAGGAGCAACTTCGTACAATTCAGTCTAGGCAAAAGAGTTATGCGGACTGGAAGGTTTGAGATATAGCTTACATGGTGGGTAAAAAGTTTCTTCTTCGAGTGTCTCCTATGAAGGGCGTGATACGCTTTGGGAAGAAGGCAAGTTGAGCCAGAGGTTTATTGGTCTGTTTGAGATCTTGGAAAGAGTTGTGGAGATTGCTAATAGGCTTGCATGTCTTTCTAGCCTAGAAGGGGAACATCCAATATTTCATGTTTCCATATTTCGGAAGTACCATGAGGATAGATCACATGTTTTGGACTTCAGCACGGGGCAGCTTGATGAAAACTTGACCTATGAGGAAGAGCTGGTAGCTATTCTAGACCTGCAGATTCGTAAGTGGAGATCCAAGAGTTTTCCTTATATGAAAGTGCAATGGACAGGTTAGGCGAATGAGGAGGCTACGTGTCCGAGTCCAATATGCGGTGTAGATATCCACACCTTTTTACCAGTCCAGGTACTTTTCTATGCGCTTTCGAGGACGAACATTTCTTTTAGAGGTGGAGAATGTGACGACCCGATAGGTCATTGTATTAACCTTAATTTTTGTGTTTTGAGGCCTCTCATAGCTTCATTTGACATTTCTTGATTTGTGTGCGCGATCCGTGTCTCTTTTCAGAAAGTTTTTATGTAAACTTTTGAAGAAAAAGTTGTTTTTGACTTAAAATAAGGTTGGGTTGACCACGGTCAATATTTTTGGTGAACGGCATAGGGTTGGTATTTGATTATTCTGGTAGGTTCGTATGATGTTTTTGGACTTGTACGCACATTCGGTTGGAGTCCCAAGTGAACCGAGCATATTTCGGCGCATTTTGTGAAAGTTTGTGAAAAATGAGTTTTCAAGTTTAAATCTTGTGTTTTGATGATCGATTCTTGTTATTTGATGTTATTTTGATGATTTGAGTTAGAGAAAGACTCTTTATAATGTTATTACACTTGTGTACATGTTTGATTTGGAGCCTTTGGGGGATCGGGTGAGTTTCGGACGAGTTTTGGTTGAAACTAGAATTGCTGGTGCAAGACTGTTGCTGGTGTAGCATGTAGATCTCACATTTGCGAGGTTTAGCTCGCATTTGCGAGCAGCACTTTTTTTATGAGGCCCGGGATAGGGGAACTTCGCATTTGCGAAGAAGGACCATTATTTGCAAGGGCTGGGAAATCGAAAATGCGACAGGAGTCTCGTATTTGCGACTCTGACAACTTGGGGCAGCTTTGCTTTCGAAAAGCGAAGCTTAGAAACTAAGGCTCAGACACTGATCGCAATTGTGATGAACAAGAGTTCGCAATTGCAATACCTACAGCTGGGTAAAAGATGAAAATATCGGCACTTAGCTTAGTTTACACCGTTTTCCAACTCTAGACTACATAGAGGCGATTGTTTTGAGAGCTTTTCTTCCCAAAATTATTGGTAAGTAACTTTAGCTAGTTTTCAATCAATTCCCATTATTGTTCATGAATTTTAGCATCAAATATATAAATTTTATGATAGAAATTAGGGGTTTTGGATAGAAGTTTAGAATTTTATAAAATATAGATTTAGACCTCAAATTGAGGCCAGATTTCGAAATAAATTACATAACCGGGCTCAGGGGTGAATGGGAAATCAGGATTTAGTCCGAATCTCAAATTTTGACCAAGCGTGACTGGGGTTGACATTTGTTGACTTTTTCAATTTAGCTAAAGATTAACCCTTTTTTCATTTGTGGGTAGTTTTTACACCTTATTTTGAATTGTTTGAATGATAATTGGCTATATTCGGTTGGTTTGGAGGCTTGTTCAAAAGGAAAAGCCGTGATTGATTGTTGATTTAGTTGCGGAATGAGGTACGTGTCATGTCTAACTTTGACTTGAGGGAATTAGGACATGTTTGGTCAACTATGTGTGGGGATGGTGTATATGCAAGGCGACGAGTGTATATCCGCTGTCACATGTTAAAGCATCTAGTTTGGGATATTTACCTTTATGTCATCATTTATTCCATGTTATATCTCGTTAACTACTTTGATTGTTACTGTCACGATCCAAAATCCACTATAGGTCGTGATGGCGCCCAACATCGCCGTTAGGCAAGCCAACGGTGAACCATCTAAATAATTATCCATTTTTAATTTTTAATATCAGGAATTTCATTTAATAAATAGAATAAAACGTTGCATTCATAGGAACCTGTGCTTTTATTTACCAAATTCCAAATGTAAATAAATCGTAAAGTAAAATGATAATAATACGTGGACTACAATAATGATCCTCCACTAGGGACCCTCAAACCCGGTGTCACAAGTGCATGAGCATCTACGAGAAAGTAAAATAACAATACAATATCTATATGGAATACAATATAGACAAGATAAATTAAATAATTATGATGGAGACTCTGTGTGCTGTGAATCGTAGAATGGAATACAGCTCACCATAAAGTTCCCTCAGCAAATGAGCCTATGCGCCCAAATGACCATCAATGAACCTCACAGATCCTGCACATTTAATGCAGAAGTGCAGCATAAGTACGTAAATCAACGTATACCCAGTAAGTATCTATCCTAACCCCGAAGAGGTAGTGACGAGGGGTCAACATTGACACTTACTAGTGGTCCATTAAATCAAATATAAATAAGTAGACAAATATGAAATATGGTAAGGACACAATGAGTATGAATACAGGCAAATAATATGGTCAACAGCTGAATAGTGAACACAAAGTCCTCCAATACTAGATACCTCTCAAATGGAGTACGTAATGGTCAACACCAAATCAACGGTCACATCTCAAGTTTGGAAAATTCACGAGCACGCAGACTTCTTATCAAGTGTTTCACACGATTCTGCCAAGGAGAACGACCCGATCCCATAAGAGTGGTTTATAAAAATGCCGAAGCGAATGACTCGATTTCATAAGAATATGATATTGTCACACCCCGAACTCGGCGGAGGGGAGGGAGGAGATACGCGACCCGCGCTCTGCCGAGTGAACCCGATCGAGCAAGCCTCTTAGATTTCCTTCTACAGAAACTCATCCATGAATAAAAAGAATACATATTTTCGTTAATTAGACAATAAGATGATCATGTCTGCAATACCAATTCCTTACCATTAGTTACTTCATTTTAAAGTCTCAAATTGCACATACTTTCATGGTCTGAAGTGGAATAAGTAATTCAAACACAACATAACTAGTTTGACTTCCTCAGCACCAATATACAACCCATACTATGTCTAAGGAGCCTCTAATATAAACAGAAGAGTATTATAATAGTGCCGGCAACAAGGCCCCGGCTATACCTCAACATAATACATAAGGAACAAAATATACATGACCCCGAAATGAAGTGGGGCTCACCAAGTATGCTGGGAAGAGAGTGTACAGCTATCACTGATCAGTGTCTTTTGCTGTGGAACCACCTGCATCCACTGAAGATGCAGTGCCCCCGGTAAAAAGGACGTTAGTACATATGGAATAGTACTAGTATGAATGACAAAACACCCTCTCAATAGAATGATAAATAATACGAGCAAGTACAATCATAATATCAGTGGAAGCCTCAAACAACATTAAACTTCAAATTAGGATCAAGACAATATTCAATTAAATTTCCATATTTTAAGTTGGGGGGTCTTTAGTACTAATATGCCACCATTCACGATACTAATATTCATAATACTAATACCACCGTTCTTTTAGCACGGAGTTCGATCGCGACCCGATCGGCTAGGCCATCTCATTAGAGACATCACCCATAATCATAATTTGCAACACAATCACCACCATGTGTGCGGCATGGTATCCGATCACGGCCCGATCGTCTAGTCCGTCTCATTAGAGACATCATCCTTCTTATACCAATCATCTCATTTCATACTTCTTTCGCATCTTTCATTTCATTGGCACTAGTGGCCACAATTATAAAATTATTATTGGCACGTCGGTCGTATTTAATATTTTATGCTCATCTTTTTCACTTTCAAACATCATCATCATCATCACCCATAACAAGGCATTTCAAATCAATGTTTTTATTACACATGCGAGCAATTAAGAGTCTTAGGCATATAGAGGTTTTTCGCAAAATGTGGCATAATAGCCTTCGTTTGGATTTGACTTGAAGTCGCAACATTATTAATGCACAGCCAATACTTTGAACATATTCTCAAATGATAACATAACATGATAAAAGCATTTTGGGATACATATTGAACACATATATTACAACACAAGCTTATTCGTAATAGCCACTTTCATAATGAATAATTCGGGACTTACATAAATTACATGAATACCATGGGATTCAATTCTAGGAGAGGAGTTTAGCCAACATACCTCACTTGAGCTTCCTTAAACTCTAAAATATTCCGGAAATCTTAGCAACTTCAATCTATTTTAGAAATGTAACAAATTGAACCAAAATTAGGAAGATGATCACGGTTCTAGCTCATTTGAGCATTTTATCAAACGCTAGTTGTGCATTAAGGTTTCAAGTCCCTTTTATGGAGGATTCCATCATCCCACAACCCATTCTTTACCATTTTTAGCTCAACAATCTTCCTACACCCCTTGATAATACATGCATGCAAAATAACCAACTCCCATGCCCAATAATTATCTTACTAATTACCCATTTCTAGATAACTTTTGAAATGAAGGGTTAGGGTGTAGAATCTTACCTCTAGGATGAAGACCTAGTGAGTTTTCCTTGTTAATCTTCCAAGATTCGAGCAAGAATTGAAGAACAAATTGTTGAAGAACTCTCTCCCACTCTAGGGAATTCTCTAACCCTCAAAGTATCAGGTTTTTGCTCAAAGGATGGTACATATCGCCTATTTAACGAAGTAGGGCCGGGTTATAAAAACCCAAAAAATAAAGCTCCGGAACAGGATCTGCGGTCGCATAATGCATCTGTGGTCCGCGAAATGGACCGCATAATTGCCCGCCGGAACTGGGCAAAACTGACTCAATCTGCGGTCATTATGCGGCCTGCATACCTGTTCTGTGGTCGCATAATACATCACAGAACTGGTCTCCGGTCGCATAATGCGCCGCAAACTTGATCTCCAAACTTGCCTAGGCTATTTCACTCTGTGGCCATTATGCGGTCCGCAGACAGATTATGCGGCCGCATAGTGGGCCGTAGAAATGTATTTTTCTGCCTAACATTTTCCTTTACTCACTAGTGCATTGTTCAACCCAAGAAGTCCGAGCCTACTTCAACACCAAGAAACCTTAAATTCCTTTACGAAATTTTAAGGGGACTTACAGATACATGATACTGCCGAGGCGAATATCCCGATCCCATAAGAGTGTGTTACAATATCCCGCCAAGGTGAATGGACCGATCCCATAAAATTGTGTTATAATATCCTGCCGAGGCGAACGACCCGATCCTATAAGAGTGTGTTACAATAATCCTCTCGAGGCGAACGACCCGATCCCATTATAATAATAAGCTTTAATGGGTCCTAGCCCCACTCATGAATAAACATGTGAGTTATGAACGTTAAGGAAACTTTTTAATGAATACGCACAACGCGGAAGAAATTCGTAAGGGGAGCACAATGTCCACAGCCAATCAAGTAGCTCGTCAAATTTCTAATATAGTGAGTCCATTACTCTACGCGAGTCTAGTTTCATGTCATAATGCGAATTAAAGCATAAAACAAACAAGAATAACTCAAATAGTACAACTAAGGCATGGCGTGAGTCTAAGTCTACCCGGACATAATCAGGAATTCTAGCATATGAACGGACACTTGTCGCCTCATATGTGCGTAGCTCCCACAACATGTAGAACATAATAGATATAACACCTACGAGGTCAATTCCCCCTCACAAAGTTAGCCAAGAGACTTACCTCGCTCCGAAGTTCCATAACCGGCTCCAACGCCTCTCTAGCACCTCAAATTGATACACATTGATCCGAAACTGATCAAACAACATGAAAACTATTAAAAATATACTCTAATACTCATAATTAATCTGTTTATAACAATTCCCAACTCCGCTCAAAAAATCAACTAAGTCAACCCTCGGATCCACGTGCCCCAAATCCAAAACAATTAACAAAATCCAAACACCCATTCAATAACGAGTCCAACCATACCACAATTACCCAATTCTAACATCAAAATCGCCACTCAAATCCCCAAATCATACTTTCCAATCCCTAGCCCAAAACGTTCCAAATTCCACCTTAAAAACACATAATGTAGGTGGAAAATTCAATGGGTATTCAATATTAATAGATAAAAACGACCAAAATGTGCTTACCGCTTGAAACCTAGCAAAACCCCTCTCACATATCTACTCCAACCGAGCTTGCAAGGTCAAAAAATGTAGAAATCTCGGAACCCTTTGAATTAGTATGTTGCAAAGGCATTTCGCACCTACAGGTCACTTAACAGCTTCTGCAGCTTCGCATGTGCGGCCAAATCTCCGCTTCTGTGGTTTTCCATGAAGCCCCCTACATTCGCTTCTGCACACCAGACTTCACTTCTGCGGAGTCACACCTGCAACCTGGGCTCTAATTCTACGAAAACGCCTACCTCACGCCACTTCGCTCCTGCGTATTTGCGATCTCGCAAGTGCGGCCAAAACCTCGCACCTGCGCATCCCTTCTTCCCAGCAAGATTCCTCACCTGTGATGCCAAACATGCCTATGTGGTCTCACACCTGCTACCAAATCCTTCGCAGGTGCGATCGCACTAGACGTGGTGCACTTCAGTAATTCCCCAAGTCAATTCTCAATCCGTTAACCATCCGAAATCCATTTGAGGTCCCCGGGACCTCAACCAAACATACCAACAAACCCTAAAATACGATACGAACTTAGGCGAAGCCTCAAATCACGTCAAACAATATCAAAACTCTGAATCGACAATCAAACCTTTCTTTAAACTTTTCAACTTGCAAAATTCGACGAACGCGTCAGATTTATACTTAAACATTCCGGAATGACGCCATACTTTACGCACAAGTCATAAATCACAATACGAACCTATTCCAAGGCTCAGAATCCAAAACGGACATCGATAATACCAAAGTCCACTCCAACTTAAACTTAGGAATTTCTAAAACATTCAAAATGCCAACTTTCCAAAATAAGCGCCGAAATCCTCTCGGATCACTCGATACTCAACCCGAACATACGCCCAAGTACGAAATCATTGTACAAATATATTGGAACCTTCAAATCCCGATTCCGAGGTCGTTTACTCAAAAGTCAAACCCTAGTCAACTCTTTCAACTTAAAGCTTCCGAACTGAGGATTTCCTCCTGAATCAACTCTGAACTTTCTAAAATTCAATTTTGATCACATGTACAAGTCATAACACATGAGGTGAAGCTACTCAAGGCCTCAAACTGTCGAACGACGCACTAGAGCTCAAAACGGCCGGTCGGGTCATTACATTCTCCCCCACTTAAACATACGTTCATCCTCGAACGTGCAAAGAACCATTCCGGAGTTGACCAAATCACAATTTATCACCTCGTGCACCTACCCGTGCCACCACAACCCACGTGAGCATATTAGCTCGAGCCATACTGAAGATCCTCCCTTTTACCTTAGCCAACAAGCCTTAGGACCAGATTCCAACATCTGAAATACTCCACGAGACCTGATTCGAACATACGAACACCGTAACAATCTCAAGCCACTGTACCAAATATGATCATGCACCTATGATGAGATCACACAATGCACCGCACAATTAGTATGTCCATAATAACATCATCCGACTACAATAGCTGAAAATTCACGAACCAGATGCTCGTAGTATACCTCATAACACATATAAGCCCGGTCTCAACCCTCATAATACTCCAACAATGAAAGAGATGTGTAGAAACTCATAACCACTCATCAAATCAATAATGCATGGAGTTTCTCCGCTTGAATAGAACCATTACCTCATTCGGAATGACATTTTCTCTTTAATATACCTTACATAAATCCGATCGTACTGATTTCAGGTCCAATAATCTCATATCACCCAGTACAAGCTTCTCAAGCAATAAGCCACATCAAACACTGACTAAAATCTCATATGAATCCATCAAATGCGCCAATAAGCTACAACTCGAATATGACATATAAGGAAGAACAAAGTCTGGCAAAGAACTACCCATCCCACGTAATGAATAAAATGGCCAATAGATGCTATGAACCTTTATCAGGGATGAGGAACAAGACACACAAAAATAAGTATAGGGAACATTACTCAACATCTTACTATTATGGCATGCAACCTGATCCACAGATGATACCGTTGCAGTGTGCAACCCAATCCAAACATCATACCTGTGGAGGCGTGCCACCGATCCACACATAACAATCAATAAGGAGATACACATCGATCCATGATGCTGATACCCACTAAATGCCCGAATGCCGAACACAAGCACGTTAAGTGCATAAACACAACTCTGGGGAGACAGATAGTGCCATACGATACAAAATTCCAAACACGACTAAGGCGCAATAAATGCCCTGCATTTCAAGAGATATCTTGCTCATATCACATCACAAGCTATAGGGATCACAACACATGTACGACTAATCAAACCGTCTCGCAACCCACATGGTATAATAGAGTATTACAGAGAATAGCTAATGACAGGAATAACATCCAACACCCGAAGATTCCTCCATAAGCAATGCTATGATGAATGAACACATCCGACCTGATGTAGAGCATATATTCATATTAGATCTACTAGTGGACCTCAAGTCGATTTTGATAATCCTATACTAGGCCAATAACCTTTCAAGGATCCACAATGACCCTATTCACGACACATAAGAGCAGCCGTCAAATCCGGAACAAAGTCCCACAGTCCACAACCAAAGGAATAGAGCGCCTCTCAGTCATAACCTCTCCCATTGGCGATAGTACCAAAATCTCCATACCTGATTTGAATCTCTAACAATCAAATGAACAACACATCACACTTATACGATCTTCCCGTGGGATATACTCCCACAATCTTCCGTACCAGGTAGTAAAATCTGAACATTAATGGCCATCGACCATGCTATTTACATAGTGCTAGTCAAGCATCCGCATTTCAATACCTAACACTTCTTCCACAAAACAGACTATCCTCAGGCTACCCAAAAATAATGCCAGCATACTCTGAACATCTGAATTCTTCCTCCGCTCCTCCGAGCTTGTGACATTCTTATCAAAATCGAACCGCAACCTTGATCCTCAACTTTCAATTTCCATACCACTCACTGCATTTATCATGCTACTACACGAGAGTCTAAGAATTTCATCATAACCCTTGAACCACAAGTAGAATAAACACTTCATTGGCTAGAGCCCCTTTCACTCCACTTATTTTAGAAGAACAATTGCAACACGTAACCAAATTCCCATAACTGCATAAAATCAAACCTCAAGTTGTGGTCTAAACCGCCATTACTCTTCCGGGATCCATTCATATAACAGGCCATCATAATCAAATACCTCCAAATAATCAAATTAGAGTGGTTGTCATGCTCGCGCGCACAACCACAAATCACATGTATAGCCTTAACACACCGAAGGAACTGATCATTTTCACAACCATACCGATTCAAACCATTACGAACTGACTCAACTTCTTCCAACTTACTCTTGACTTGCCTTTGAAATAATAGTTCTATTCAAACACATAACAGGCCTCAAGCAATACTCATTCTGACTGACCCAAATCACGAGGCCACATCATCTCAATACCCATCAGCCATCTCACGAGTGCCTCCTTATGAGTGATCTCAAGCAACACTCATCCCGTTGCTCAGCCAAATTTCTCAAAAGTTCTTGTTGGACTAATGATAACACATCCCAACTTACCAGCCACAATCGCACACTCGACCTCTTAACAGTTACACCATCTTCTTCAAGCGATCCAAGCTCACATCGCAGTACATGCATACCATGTTGGGAAGAAAGAAGAACTCTTAGTAGGAACCTCATCAAAACTACGCAACCGCTAACCTGCTCACAGGAGATAGCCCACCTGTGTAACCTCATATCCACCTCCTCCAACGTCATTGCTATAGTTACCTCCATCATGAAATCAACTAACCTCCCTGGATCCACAGTGATTCGCCAGCCGTAAGAATCCCTTCATTCATTAACATCACCTGAAGGTCCAACAACGTGTTTGAAACTCGAAGCCGTATTGCATCCAAGACAATGATCGAATACTTCACTTTATCCTACATTCCCATCAAGCCCTTCTTGTCACATTAAAAATTCCTAAGCATAGAGACTACCTCAGAGATCATCTCACTCGAACCATCAATAATGGAAACGCTGATTCGATCCTGTAGTCGCAACACACAACCATCTCTAATAATTTCCTCTTAGGTTCCATCTCAGAACACCATGCCCAGAGGAAAGCAAATGAAGACCAACATGCCGATGAGCCGCAATGAATTCAATCAAGGATGACGACTTCACAATATTAATAAGAATTCCACAAAATTTTGAAATATCAAATCTCGACCGTAGGCAACACCAAAACTGGGCTGAAATGACTGAGCACCCTTCCACAAGGCGACGATAATATCCCACCCGAATACGCAGGGAGAAAAATCATGTACCAGATCTGCAGTATCATTACAACTCGAAGCCCAATTGATAAAAAGCGCTCAACACCGTATAAGAATGAGTAGGAAGGAAATGAATGCATAAACTTCAATGGAATCAAATTGCACAACGAGGAATCAAGAAGGGAATTGCTCCTAACAGCCCTGTAGCCTCTCGACGATAAGTGCAGACGTCTCTGTACCGATCTGCAAGACTCTGCTAGACATGCTTATGACTCGTGAGACCTAAGTGAATCTAGTTCTCTGATACCAAGTTGTCATAACTTAAAATCAACTATAGGTTGTGATGGCGTCCAACGTCGTCGTTAGACAAGCCAACAGTGAACCACCTAAATAATTATCCATTTTTAATTTTTAGTATCAGGAATTTTGTTAAATAAATAAAATAAAATGTGGCATTCATAGGAACATGTGCTTTTCTTTAGCAAATTCCGAATGTAAACAAATTGTAAACTGAAATGATAATAATACGTGGACTACAATAATAATCCTCTACTAGGGACCCCCAAAACTCGATGTCACAAGTGCATGGGTATCTACGAGAAAGTACAATAACAATACAACATCTGTCTCGAATATAAGATAGATAGGAAAACTAAATAATTATGATAGAAACTCCATGTGCTGTGAATAGTAGCATGGAATGCAGCTCACTATAAAATCCCCTCGGCAACTGCATCTACATGCCCAAATGACCACCAATGAACCTGTGATCTTGCACATTTAGTGCAGAAGTACAACATGAGTACGTAAATTAACGCGTACCCAGTAAGTATTGAGCCTAACCCCAAAAAGTTAGTGACGAGAGGTCGACATTGATACTTACTAATGGTCCATTAAATTAAATATAAATAAGTAGACAAATATGAAACACGGTAAGTAAACAGTGAGTACAGATATAGGGAAATAATATGGTCTACAGCAGAACAGTGAACACAAAGTCCTCCAATACTTGATACCTCTCAAATGGAGTACGTAATGGGCAACACCAAATCAACGGTCACATCTCAAGTTTGGAAAATTCATGAGTACGTGGACGTCTTATCAAGTGTTTCACACGATTCTGCCGAGGCGAGCAGCCCAATCGTATAAGAGTGGTTTATAGAAATGCCGAGGCGAATAAATGTCGAGGCAAACGACCTGATCCCATAATAATATGATACATGATACTGCCGAGGCAAACGGCCTGATTCCATAAGAGTGTGTTACAATATCCTACTGAGGCGAACGAACCGATCCCATAAAAGTGTGTTACAATATCCTGTCGAGGCGAACGAACCGATCCCATAAGAGTGTGTTACAATAATCCTGTCGAGGCGAACGGCCCGATCCCATTAGAATAAGAAGCTTTAACAGGTCCTTCACCCCACTCACAAGTGTACGTGTGAGTTATGAAATTTAAGGAAACTTTTCGACGAATACGCACAACGCGGAAGAAATTCGTAAGGGAAGCACAATTTCCACGGTTAATCAAGTAGCTCGTCAAATTTCTAATATAGAGAGTCCATTACTCTACACAATTATAGTCTCAGGTCATAATGCGAATTAAAGCTTAAACAAACAAGAATAACTCAAATAGTACAACTAAGGCATGGCGTGAGTCTAAATCTACCCGGACATATTCAGGGATTCTAGCATACGCACAGACACTCGTCACCTTATACGTGCGTAGCTCCCACAACATGTAGCACATAATAGTTATAACACCTACGAGGTAAATTCCCCCTCACAAAGTTAGACAAGAGACTTACCTCGCTCTGAAGTTCCATAATCGGCTTTAACATCTCTCTAGCACCTCAAACTGATACCCATCGATCCGAAACTGGTCAAACAACATGAAAACTATTAAAAATATACTTTAATACTCATAATTAATCAGTTTATATCAATTTCCAACTCCGCTCGAAAAGTCAACTAAGTTAACCCCCGGGCCCACATCCCTAGAATCCAACAAAATTAATAAAATCTGAATACCCGTTCAATAACGAGTCCAATCATACCACAATTACCAAATTCCGACATCAAATCGCCACTCAAATCCCCAAATCTTACTCTCCAATCCCTATCTCAAACGTTTCCAAATTTCACTTTAAAAACACATAATATAGGTGGAAAATTCAATGGGTATTCAATACTAATAGATAAAAATGACCAAAATTTGCTTACCTCTTGAAATCTAGCAAAACCCCTCTCAAATATCACCTCCAACCGAGCTTGCAAGGTCCAAAAATGAAGAAATCTTGGAACCCTTCGAATTAGTCCGCTGCCCAGTCATTTCGCACATGCGGGTCACTCAACTGCTTTAGCGAAAACGCCTACCTCATGCCACTTCGCACCTGCGCATCTCCCCCCGCATCTGCTTTCTTGCAGGTGAACCCAAAACAATGCACCTGCGCATTCCCTCTGCCCAGCAAGATTCCACACCTGCAATGCCAAACACACCTTTGCGGTCTCGCACCTGCGACTAAATCCTTCGCAGGTGCGATCGCACCAGACCTGGTGCACTTCGGCAATTCCCCAAGCTCAATTCTCAATCCGTTAACCATTTGAAATCCATCAGAGGTCCTCGGGACCTCAATAAAATATATCAACAAGCCTTAAAATATGATACAAACTTAGTCGAAGCCTCAAATCACGTCAAACAATATCAAAACTATGCATCGACGGTCAAACCTTTCTTTAAACTTTCGAACTTTCAAGCTTCGACGAACGCATCTGATTCATACTTGAACATTTTGGAATGACGGCAACTTTACGCACAAGTCATAAATCACAATACGAACCTATTCCAAGGCTCGAAATCCCAAACGGACATCGATAGCATCAAAGTTCACTCCAAGTCAAACTTAAGAATTTTTAAAACTTTCAAAATGCCAACTTTTCAAAATAAGCGCTGAAATACTCTCGGACCACTCGATACTCAACCCGAATATATGCCCTTGCCCGAAATCATCGTACGATTCTATTGGAACCTTCAAATCCCCATTTTGAGCTCGTTTACTCAAAAGTCAAACCCTAGTCAACTCTTCTAACTTAAAGCTTTCGAACTGAGCATTTCCTCCCAAATCAACTTCGAACATCCTGGAATTCAATTTTGACCACATGTACAAGTCATAATACATGAAGTGAAGCTACTCAAGGCCTAAAACTATCGAACGACGCGCTAGAGCTCAAAACGACTGGTCGTATCGTTACAATTACATGTCCTTACTTGTTATTCATGCCTTATTCGTTATCTGTCATTTAGTTGTTACATGTTTGTCACACCCCTTTTTTTTTCGTAACCCAAACCTTATTACGAGGTTGAGTTAGAAGAGTTTTTCCAATTGAAGTGACGTTTTGAAAAGGGATTATTCATTATTCAGAGTCGCCACTTGGAATTGAGTGTTGGTGTTCCAAGTCACCTTTTATTGGATCACTTATCAAAAGGAAGATTTGACTCCTAATTTATGGTCTACGAAAACAGAAGACTGAGTAAGGAATTCTGTTGACTGAGGGGAAGGTGTAAGGCACCCCTCGAGTCCCGTGGTTCTAGCACGGTCGCTTTATTGACTAATATAAGGCTTAAATCAATTTTTAGCTATTCTTATATTTTATTGATTATGGCTTATGTATTGCCGCTTAATTAATTATTATATTTTATTAATTGTGTTCACCAAGATGCGGTACGCACACAAGGTACTTCTTTGAAATTAAATGTTAAACTAAGGTACGGAATATACACATTGTCAAAACATAATTATTTTTGAATTAAAAGGTATCAAGACGCGGGAATGCGCACAAGATCATCTTATTACTTAAGCATATCAATCCAAGATTCAGGTATGAACACATGGGCTAATATTTAAAGTACATCTAAAGTTTTCTAGCGTATTTAGAGCATTTCCTTTATTTTATTTTATTTTATTTTATTTTTTTTAAAAGATCCAAAACATTTATTTATACTTATATTTTATATTTACAACGAGTCTTGAATTAGTTCCTAACTCATCTCGCTCCCTCACAATTAATTTATATATATATATACAATCCTTGAAATGGCTCAATGAGCTGTACTCTCCCATAGACCCATTTCTTTCGGTACATCATCACACAAAAATAAAAGAATAAATGTCCAACAATTCCAAACCAGAATCCAAACATGATAAAATAAAAGAATATTAAAAAGAAAAGAAAATCACATTACAAATTGAACCAAATAAGATATTCACTATTAGTCACATTGGAAGAGAGATCAACGTAAAACTAAGAAAACTAATCAATGGAAATATCACAATCTTCCATTGAAACTTGTAACGTGAGTCTTTTGCAAAATTTTAAGAAAAAAAGAAAAATTCAAAATAAACTCCAAACCCAAAATAGACTACAAGGAGTTTACATGAACTCTTGAAGGGAAGTAAAACTATCTTCTTTTTTTTAGAAGCGGTATTACCGCAAATTAATAGACTTAACATAAAAACTCATGATGGACTTGATTTTTAGCTTCAGTACTTCTTATTAATAAATTTCATGGCATCAGATATAACTTTATTGATTGAACTATTCTTGAGCCATTTACCAATGATATTATTTTAACACAAAAAATTTAAGAAAAATATTTTAGCCAAAATAGTAAATAGAAAATACTTACATACTCAATATTCAAGAAATAATATTTAAAATACACAACAGGGATTAAGAGAAATGATATTTACATACTCAGATAATAAATGAGATATAAACTATAGCAACACAATAACTTTATAATAGATCTTAATTCTTATAAAATAGCTATTTACAGTTTATCCTCCCACAAACACATTAAAATAGATTTAACAAAAGATTGGAAGAAAACCTGTAATGTGAAGCTTCTTTACCAATAATAGTAAAAACTGGTACGTACAAACTTCAGTTTCAAAATTTCCAAATGAGAAAGACAGCAGCCAAAGGAGACAAAAACTCGGAATCGAAACCAAAGCAGTAACCAAACGTCCACTCGAATCTTTGCTTCTATTCAAACTCTATTTTTCTTTCTAAAGTTTCTTTAAAGAAATGAAGAAGCCAAATGTTTTTCAAACTCTCCACTCAATAAAATCTTTTCCTCCTGTCTCTCTCTCTCTCTCTCTCGTTCTTTTCTTTTAGATAGCAGTAAAGTTTTTTTCTTCCTCCTTTTCCCTTTTCTAATCTAAATGTATGCCTTATATAGAGAATGTGTAATAGTGTGTGAGTTGATGGAGAAGAAGAGTGGAAAGGTGGGGGAGCGTGTGTGTGTGTGTGACGCAAATGGGGATATGGGGTTAGGACGTGAGAGACGTGAGTAAGAGGGACATAAAAGGTGGGAAGTTAAGCTACAAATGGGGATTTATGGGATTGGGATTGTTATCTAATTAAAAATCAGATTTTTGAATTCATTTTTTAGGAGATAAATTAAAATATTCAATAAGAAGATTAACTAACATTTCTTACAATATAGAAAAATTAAATATTTATATGTACTTTAAATTATACTAATAAAGATACTATAATTTACTTATTAAAATTCTAATTAAAGAAAACCAAATATTTTTTTTTTGTAAATTTTCTTTTTCTCTTTACAAATAGAAATAAAATTTGTACTATAAGTATGTGAATATCTTTGTAGTTTTCGTTTTTTATAAAACCTATTAAGAGTAAGATAAAAGTTTAAAATATTAAGATTAGACTTGAAAAAAAATATTTACACTAAAATAGTATAGAATTTGGGTATGGTCAAAAATTAGATGTTCACAGCATACCCCTCTTTGCTTAAATACATGAAGAGTTTTCAGGCAAAGAAAATGAACAAGGTGACTGATTTTTGACCACCCTATTATTTAAAGGGGAAAAGAAGTGAAAAGAAGGCGTTGCGACCGAGCCTTGGTTTTAGGCAGCCTACATATTCTGGGTTATAAAGGAATCAGGTCATGTGTTGTTCAAGTGAAAGAAGAGTGATGGAGTATACTTAGAGGGAGAGTCGAGTGAAGTTCCGTCGAGGTTCCGATCCGCAGCTCCTACCATTATATCAAAAGAAAAAGAAAATTATATACTCTTGAAATCTAAGAGTTACAAAATTCCTATCTAAATGCCATCTCGAGTCTTGTCTTGATTCTTGACCTGCTTCCCCCATTGACTTTAAACTGAAACTTGATGCTCTCGATGTAACAAACTATGAAATATTCTCCCAGGCTTGATTCTTGATCAGATGATGAGAAGATGGATCTTGAGACCCTATGTCTCCGCATGCATTACGTCAAGGCTGGTTGCGGCTGGTATTGAGATCAAACGTTCCACTTTCTCTGGCGAGAGCTAGAGTCTTTTCTTGCACATCCAATCCGTACTTTGCATAAAAACCTGCAAGCCATCAGAAACAAACAAAACAAACAAAAATTTTCTGCCCCAGTTTGTACTAGGAAATTTTTGTGAGTTATTGAAAATACATTAAATTATCTTTGCTATTGCAGAATAAAGAATTGAAAAAAAAGACACATTTTTTTTGAATAATAGGGGATGTCGTACCCTATGTTAATAAGATGGATGGAAACCAAGGAATGTAGTATGTTGGCAATAAGATGAGGCTCATGGCACTTTGAGATGCAGCTAGGGAATGGCGTACCTTATATTGGCAAAAAGTAATACAGCCAGGGGGTGCAGTACCCTGTGTTGGCAATAAGATGAGGCTCGTGGCACTCTAAGATGCCACTAGAGAATGTCGTACCCTATGTTGGCACTAAAACGCAATCAGAGGATGTAGTACCCTGTGTTTGGCAGTAAGGTGAGGCTCGTGGCCTTCGGGATGCTACTAGGGAATGTCTTACCCTATGTTTGCAATAAAAATAAGGCTCGTAGCACTCTTAGATGCTACTAGGGAATGGCGTACCTTATGTTGGCAGAAAGTAATGCAATCAGGGGATATAGTACCCTATGTTGGTGATAAGATGAGTCATGTGGCGCTCTGGAATGTTACTAGGGAATGTTGTAAGCTATGTAGGCAAAACATAATGTGAGCAGGGGATGTAGTACCCTGTATTAGAAATAAAATGAGGCTCGTGGCATCTGGGATGCTACTAGGGGATGTCGTGCCCTATGTTGGCAATAAAATGATGCTCGTGGTACTCTGAGATGCTACTAGGGAATATCGTACCCTATGTTGGCACTAAAATGCAACCAGGGGGATGTAGTACCCTGTGTTTGGCAGTAAGATGAGGCTCGTGACTCTCTAAGATGCTACTAGGGAATGTCGTACCCTATGTTGGCAAAGAGTAATGCAACCAGGGGATGTAGTACCCTGTGTTAAAGATAAGGTATTGGTTCCTTAAAATTAAACTAAAAATAACGTGATTATATGTATATTGGAAGAAAAACAAGGATTTTGAGAACTTCACTTGGTGGGGTTCGTCCCTTCACGAACTGTTTCCTAAAACTGTTCAGTTCCTGTTTTGAACAAAGAAAGATTCGTTAGTTTTAAAATGGTGGTCAGTTTGTGGCCTTGATTTCTTGGGTGACTTGACCTTGCGTCCATTACACTTGTTAGAAAAACTAACTCCGTCGATGGTCGTACAAATTGCCAGGAGATTCTATCCTTACTTTCTGGAGATCTTGTTTCTCAACCTAGAAACCTGACTATTTGGCGCCTATCACCATTTTTGTTTGTGGTGCGAACAACCTTGCTCCCAAAAAACTTTTAACTGAGTAACTTTTTTTGACCCTTGGAACATTGTTCAGTCCTTCCATCCTTTTGCTCGTCAAGGAAAATCACAGATGGCTTTATGCCTTTGCCTATACGGTTTATGCCCAGCAATCTTTGCTTTATATAATGGGGAAACTGTACCTAATTTTATGGCCTTTTCTTTGCTTTGCTTTGACAAAATTAGACTGAAGGGCACTAAAGAAAGTAATGCAAAAGAAAATAAGAAAGTGAACTAATAGGTATTACAACTTAATCAAGAAGTGTCCCTTTCAGGGGAAAAATAAAAAATAAGAAAGGACTTATCTGGAGGAATATGCTGACTTCAATGAACATGACATGCACTTTGGACTGGATGCCCGATTCGTTTGAACCGTCTAATTCTCGAAATCTGTTGTAAACTTCACTTTGAAACTGAGTTCTTTGTCTTAACCATGCTTGTGCCAAGATATATGAAGACCTAAATCGATCAATGATGCCCTTTGTGGGTTTTCACCAATTGACCTCTCTCATTTGTCTTTCTCTCAACTCATCGTTGCCTTATAATGCCCGTGAGGGTTTTCACCAATAAGATTCTCTCATTTATTTTTCTCTCTTTACAATGACTGAGGCATCACCCGTAGTATACTGACTTAGCATTCTCGAAAGTTGATCAGAAGGTCTTAGTAGGGAAAGGTAAAAAGAAATATTCAACTGAATTACAACTTTTGGAACCATTTTGATGGAACAACCATCAAAAATAAAATAAAACCATGCCCCAATTTATTTGAATACTTGGGACTTGTGGATTTTTGTTTTGGTGTGACCGAACCCCAGAGTGAGGCTGCCTACGTATCCTTTCAGAATCAGGTCAGACGTAGTTCAATAACATGAACTTGTTTTGATGGTTTTTTTTTAAAGTACATTGGTTTCAAAAGAGGGGAAAACAAAGAAATATAAACAAGGCTTCAAAGGGATAACTAGGGTTGACCAGTGTTTGGGTAGAGAGAATGATAGCCTTTCGTCATCTCAACCTGAGAATGCTAAATATAAGAATGCCCCAACAGAGCCATGTCAGACATAGTATATCTTAACCGCATCTGCATTGACGGATATATCACTCACCTTTCCTTCTATATCTACCAAGTGTAGAGCTCCTTTTGACAATACTTTCTTGACGTGGTAAGGACCTTGCCAATTCGGGGCGAACTTTCCTTTTGCTTCTTCCTGGTGTGGAAAGATACGTTTCAAAATAAGTTGTCCTACCTCGAATTTTCTTGGGCGCACTTTCTTATTGTAAGCGTGTGCCATTCGTTGTTGGTATAACTGACCAAAACAAACTGCCGCCAAATGCTTTTCATCAATCAAATTCAACTGTTCCAATCGGGACTTCACCCATTCAGTGTCCTCAATCCCTGCTTCAACAATGATTCGGAGAGAGGGAATCTCAATTTCAGCAGATATGACCGCTTCAGTTCCATAAACCAATAAGTAGGGCGTTGCGCCAACTGCTGTACGGACAGTTGTCTGGTATCCCAAAAGAGCAAAAGGCGGTTTCTCGTGCCATTGTCTAGACCCTTGGATCATCTTCCTAAGAATCTTCTTGATGTTCTTATTTGCAGCTTCAACAACTCCATTAGCTTTGGGACGGTAAGGAGTAGAATTGCGATGCTCAATTTTAAATTGTTCACATACCTCCTTCATCAGATGACTATTCAAATTAGCAGCATTATCTGTAATAATGGTTTTTGGAATACCGAAACGACAGATAATGTTGGAGTGAACAAAGTCTACTACTGCTTTCTTGGTAACTGCTTTCAATGTAATAGCTTCCACCCATTTGGTGAAGTAATCAATTGCAACCAAGATGAATCTGTTCCCATTTGAAGCTTTTGGCTCGATTGGGCCAATGACGTCCATTCCCCAAGAAACAAAAGTCCAAGGAGCCGACATAGGATACAACTCTAAAGGAGGCGAGTGAATCGAATCACTGTGAATCTGACACTGGTGGCACTTGCGAACAAAACAAAAGCAATCTCGTTCCATAGTAAGCCAATAATATCCTGCCCGAAGGATTTTCTTTGCTAGAACATATCCATTCATGTGCGGGCCACAAACTCCCGAATGCACCTCATTCATAATCATTTCAGCTTCTTTGGCATCCACACATCTCAACAAATTCAACTCCAGAGTTCTTTTGTATAGGATTTCCCCACTCAAAAACAAACCATTAGAGAGTCGCCTAATTATTCTCTTTTGATCCCTATTAGCATGTTCCGANCTCTTGTTTTCAGAAACTGCTTAATATCACGATACCATGGTTCACCATCTGGTTCTGCTTCAATGGTATTGCAATAACCATGTTGATCCCGAATTTGAATTTCTAATGGGTCAATGTGAGTATTACCCGGATATGGAAGCATTGAGGCCAGGGTGGCCAAGGCATCAGCTAATTCATTGTGAAACCTGGGAATGTACCTGAATTCGATGGACTTGAACCTTTTGCTAAGATCCTCCACACATTGTCTATATGGAATGAGCTTGATGTCTCGAGTCTCCCAATCACCTTGAGCCTGCCGAATAAGCAAATCTGAATCTCCCATCACCAACAATTCATGCACATTTAGGTTTATTGCCATGTTCAGACCCATGATGCAAGCTTCATATTCTGCTGTGTTGTTTGTACAGAAAAAACGAAGTCGCGTCATGGTAGGGTAATGGTGCCCAGTAGGTGATACCAGAATTGTCCCAATCCCTATGCCTTTGATGTTGACAGCCCCATCAAAGTATAATTTCCAAATTTGACTGTCATCTTGGACCACTTCTTCAACTAAATTAACCTCTTCATCTGGGAAATATGTGTTCAAAGACTCATACTCATCATTAATCGGGTTTTCTGCCAGATGATCAGCGAAAGCTTGTGCCTTCATGGCAGTGCGAGTGACATAAACAATATCAAACTCTGTGAGCAAGATTTGCCATTTTGCTAATTTGCCAGTTGGCATCGGCTTCTGAAAGATGTACTTCAGGGGATCCATTCGGGATATGAGGTAAGTTGTATAGGCCAAAAGATAATGCCTAAGCTTCTGGGCGACCCAGGTTAAGGCGCAACATGT
>AWOL01S0044077.1:3838-20982 GCA_000715115.1 Nicotiana otophora | reverse complement strand
TATATATATATATATATATATAAAACCTCTTCTCTCTTGACTGGAAGAAGACAATACTAAATTAAATATAAATTCCCGATAAGGAAGAATACCGTAATTTATGAGACTAGGATAATGTACATACGTTCAGGAATACGAACTTCTCATTATGCCTCGTTATCAAACTCGTGTAATTACGAGATCATGCCATAATGAAGGAAGGGCTTAGCCTTAACATATCTGGAGTAGGGGAAAATCCATATGATATTCTTGAGAAAGTGGACCGTACTCCCTTAGAATCACAAAATCCCGTTGCTATTATAATATGGAGTCTCGTATGAATTTCCAAATTCCATCACCTTCTTTCTTGGATTTGCCTTTCTGTATAATTCCCTTACCAAATGAATTTTGATATTAATTCAAGATAAGTGTAGGAATGACTAATATGACTTCCCTTTCTACGTGTTTGCAAGGAATGTCTTAGCATATTATCCATGTGTCCTCTTAATTGATTTTCTAAAGTCAAGAGTCATTATCAAATCTTCCTCCACTTGCTGCCACGTGGGGGGCTTTGTACCCACCTACAATTATCCAAAAATCCTTCATTACATGGTTAATCTCCCATTAAACCAATAATTAACCAATTACCCATGTAATTAAGAATTATCTCAAACTACTTAAAATACTACTCATTTTTAATACACCTTATACATCATACTATCATGGTCATGTAGTACCTTGTATGGCACTAATCCACAAATACGGGGTATTGTATCTTGGATCGTATTTTATCTCAAAATGTCAAACTTCGACGAAATTTATTTTCTTCGATTTTCTTACCCTCTCACCTTCACGAATTTACTCGTCACTTGTTTGAAATAGCATAATACTTATAATCTCCAAATAATCTTGTCCTTGACCTGATGTCAATTAGCTTACGACAAATTCAATGTACAATAGTACATGGTATAACATCGTCATAATATAATACCATGGAGCGTAACATCGACATAATACTACAAGGCGTAACATCATTCCCCCCCTGGAACATCCGTACTCGAATGTTGACTAATGCATTTATCGGTATCATAGCATGATGTCTCTTACAGATGGTTTTAATATTGTCCTTGCCATTTAGGCAACTATTCTGTGAATAAATCAAAAGGCCAGGGCATTCCCCCCTTTAGGCCTCTTTCTCACACCACGGCTCGTGGTCAGAATCCTTCCAATCTTGTAACTTTTGCAACCTGTATGACTCTGACTTTGTAAGTGCCCCTATGCGACTCTTCTCTCCTTTCTTTTCCTCCATCTTTTAGCCAATCCTAGGCCTCACTTTGTAAATAGATACAGAGCTTAATAAGATGTTCGTCTAGGCATCTATAGGTATACTGAACTTCTTCGCTCGGTACTTTGTCGAACTTACGAATATTGTTATATCTTATTTCATAGATTTGGTTATTCATCCGTATGACTTTACTGCATCTAGGTAGGTCATACTATACCATCACTCGTACCTTGGTTTTATTATTATCGAGGTCTGCTACCCAATTCCGGGTTAGTCTCTCACTTCTTATCATAGATGTATAAATCTAAGTCCTTTAATGCTTCCTCGTTACTGTTTATCTTAAAAATGACAACCTACTCTCATCTCATACTTTGTAACACTTATCCATCCATTGTTGATTCACCTCAATATTGATCTATAATGTACAATTGATACCTTGACCTTCTATGTAACACTTCCGCTAGGGCTTACGTCGCATCGGGGAACATCTGAAATGATTAGATTGATCCACCTAGGGGTGATACTATACTTCCATAACCGTATTTTATAGCATCCCACCTTACATGGGTATTTTAATCCCGTACAATACATGAAATCATCTTCAAGTCATTACTCAAGTGAAGGCCCAAACGTCATCCTTTATCTATCACAATCATACACTCATTCTACTACTAGGGAAACATTCAATCTCTTCAAAATTCTACTAGTCTTAGACTCCTTTGAGTGTATTCAGGCTATACTGAGTTTTCTATAGCTTAGAGAAACCGTCAGCTCTTCTTGTTTTCTTGGGCTTAATCCCGAGGACTTATCCATTTTCATCACCTTCTCACTCGCCTTTTCTTATCCTTACTTTTGTCTTCCTAAAACCTTGTCGCTCTACCATACTTTAGCTTGTGACTTACACATATTCATTTATACTACTCTCAACCTTCCTTCAACTAACGACGCTGCTATTATTCCTGGATACTGAATCTAAGCACTTCAAGCCTTCTATCTTAAGTATAGACTATTATCACATCTTTTATCTCTTTCATAGCCTTACTTCTACATAGGTATAATTCACATCTACAACTTGAAGCTCTATTATAATACTTGCACCTTTGGTGCATATACAATCCGGTGGGAGCTTCATACTGACTGCTTACGAGGCTGGTACTTGTTCTAACTGGATTTATCATAAAGGCGTTATAGAATATGGTTGTTGTACTATCTATATTGTACCTCTGATATTAGAGTAAGTATGCAATGTTCTTAGTCATGATTTTTGTAATTTTTTGGGTCTAATAATCAGACTCCTGCTTGATTGTGTTGTGTTGTCGTGATAATATTCCATGTAAATTATTGTGTAATTTGAGTTATTATTATGAGGATATAAGGGTGGCATTTCACTGTGGTTATGTGTGTTGGGATATTGTCTGAGTTTAATGATAAGGGTGGCTATAGGAGCGATAAGGGTGGCTATTGATATTGTCAGGGCAGAGGGATAAAGGAGGCTATTATAGGAGTGATAAGGGTGGATATTGTTAGGGATGATATGCGATGTGGTGGAGTTATAGTGTTGGTAATTTTTATGTGATAATGTGGGGTTGTTGCGTTGCTAATTTTCATGTGATGCTGTGATTTTCCTTGTGTTTATTTTTATATCTTGTGCAATTTGTCTTGTTGTTTCGATAAACTTGATAATAGACTGATCTATGTTGAAATTGGGAGCCTACAACTATTGCCAAGCAGATTATGAAATGAAATATGGGCACGAGGTGTCGTGAGTAAATAATGATGATATTGGAAAGTGAATTGTCCGTGAAGTTATGATATGAAATATGACACGAGGTTCCGTGAGTAAATGATGATGATATTGGCACGTGAATTGTCTGTGCGGTTATGATAGAGAAATTGGAACGAGGTGCCGTGGAAATATGTAAGTGGGTTGAGACCCGTATTTTATGATTATGAAATGAAGTGTCACAGGGTGACTTTTATTTGAAAGATATTTGTTTGAAAAAATTATATTTGAAAGATATTTATTTGAAAGGAGTATATTCGAAATATATTTATTGGAAAGTATTATATCCTAAAGATTATTACTTGAATAGTATATAGGCGGAAGATTTATATCTGGATGACTTGATTAATTGGTTGTACTTGTATTCATTATTTGATGAGCAATATTTATGGTATTTTTGTTGCCCTACTGTGTATATCACTGGTTAATTATTGTTGTCATCATTGTTATTTATTTCCTATTATTTTTGTATACTATATTGCACAAGTTATTAGACTAGTGAGTGTCTTGATTGTACCTCGTCACTACTCCACTGAGGTTAGTCTTGATACTTACTGGACCGATTATGGTGTACTCATAATACACTTCTGCATATTTTTGTGGTGAGCCAGGTATTGCAGATATCGGACTCGGATAGAGTTATAGTGCGATCACAAGGATTCAAGGTAAAGTTGCTTGGTCGTCACAGTCCCTCGGAGTCTTTCCATTTTTATTTTTCTGTTAATTATTAATCAAACAATATTGAGTATTCAATCCTTGAGATCATTTCATGTATTCAGTTAGAGTTCGTGACTCAGTACTACCAATCTTGGGAGGTTGTTTGTCAATTATTTCTGCTTTTAGTTTCTATTAACAAAATGGCTTGAATTGTAATTATAATCGGCTTACATAGTCTTAGAGACTAAGTGCCATCACGACGCCTGTGGTGGGATTTTGGGTTGTGACATTATAAGTTTCCACCTTCTTGTTGTTTGCTTCCATCTTCTTTTCCCCCGACTCGACTCGTTTCATTAGTTCTTCGAGCGTCTTTATGATTGCGAGATCGGCCCCTGATTCATTCCCGTTCGATTTCCTTGATATCGATTCGACCCTGTGAACAACTTCCTGGGACGGCTCGGGCTCGATTCTGCTTAGTGCATGATTCTTATTTTAGAGCTAGGCTATCACAGCTTGTCGAGCATGCAACGTCTCGAAGATCACCCGAAGGCTGATTCCGCCCTCTTCACCACCTTGTGCGCTTTGAGCGGCTGATCGAACATCTCTATGGACACTACTCTCGGGATCGATGGCCAAATTTGTATTGACAGCTACATGTGAGCTGACGTCGATTCGATCTATAGCCGGAACTCCATCGAGGCCAATTGGAGGTATGTTGTTCCCTAGTGCTATGTTGTCATTTTCGTCATAATGACCGAAGTTATTGTCCACGTGTACGGATATTGCCTTAGAAATCGATAGTTTGATCCTGAAATCAAAGATACTCACAAGAACAAGTGAAAAATAGTGTGTGTTACGAAAGATAGTACCAGGAAATCACTATTATCCTTAGCCCCACGGTGGGCGCCAAACTATTTACCCTAAAAACGGATAAAAATTGAACTTATATGCGGTTTTAAGGATACGTGATATAACTTGGCACAAATTAAGAGAATATATTAATATTGAATTTGACGATAAAAGAAATAAATATTGTAACGACCCGACTGGTCGTTTTGCTTTCTAGGACCCCGTTCCCCTAAATAAGACTCCCTGTATGTGCTTTTACTGTTTTATGACTTGGAGAGATGGTTAGTTTGATATTTGGGAGGGTTCGGGTTGAAATCGGAACAATTGGTTCCTTAATTTGGCCTAAAAGGCTAAGTTTTACTTCAGTCAACATATTGAATAAACGACCTCGGGATAGGTATTTGACGGTTCCAATAGGTTTGTATGATGATTTCGGACTTGGGCGTATGCTCAGTTCGGGTTTTGGATGACTGTCACGCCCAAAAACAGAGGAGCGCGACCGGCGCTCAACCGAATAAACCCGACCGACCAAGCCTGTTAGATTTCCTTCTACCCAAACTCATCCATGAATGGAGATAATATATGTTTTCCTTAATTAAACAATAAAGTGGTCATATCTGCAATTACCAATTTCTTACCATAAGTTTCACCATTTTTAAAGTCTCAAATGGACAAGTAATACAACCATAACATAGCATAGTTTGTCTCTCCCAGCACCAATACACAACCCATACTATGTCTACGGAGCGCCTATATATAAAGAAGAATACAATGATAATGCCGACAACAAGGCCCCGGCTATACCGCAAATAGAATACACAAAGTACAAAAGATTCATGACCCTGGAATGAAGTGGGGCTCACCAAGTCAGCTGGGAAGAAGGTGCAATACTATCACTGACCAATATCTCCTGTTGTGGAACCACCTGCATCTACTGAAAGATGCAACGCCCCCGGAAAAAGGGATGTTAGTACTGTCGAATAGCATTAGTATGTATAACTAAACACCCTCTCAATAGAATGACAAATAATACAAAAAGGATTATCATAATATCAAAGGAATCTTTAATCAACATCAAACCTCAATTTAGGATCAAGACATTGTTCAAATTAATTTCGTAACTCACATTGGGAGATTTTTAGTATCGATATACCACTATTCACAATACCATTATTCCCCATATCAATACCACCGTACTCCCAGTAAGGAGTGCGATCACTAGCCGATCGGCTAGGCTATCTCATTAGAGACATCAACGACAATTACTCTCAATATCAATACTACCGTCTTTAACATGGAGTCTGATCATGACCAGATCGGCAAGGCTATCCATTAGGGATATCAACAACAATTAGCATTTCAATTACAATTTCCAGCACAATTACCACCGTGTGTGCGGCATGGTGTCCGATCACGACCCGACCGGCTAGGTTGTCTTATTTGAGAAATCAACCTTTTTATATCAATCATCGCATTTCATATTACTTTCACATCTTTTCATTTCATTGGCTCTAATGGTCATTATTATAAGATCATTCTTAGCACGTTGGCCATATTTAGTATTTCATGCTCACCTTTTCACTTTCTATCATCAACATCATCAACAGTAACAGCAACAGTTCAAAGCAAGGTATGTAGTAAGCATGTGAGCAAATAAGAGTCTAAGGCACATAGAGATATTTCACAAAATTTGGCACAATAGCCTTCGTTTGAATTTAACTTGAAGTCGAACATTTCTAATGCACATCACATATTTTTAACACTTCCTCAATTAATAATATAACATATATAAAGCATTTGGAATACTTGTTGAACTTATATCTTTCAACCCAATCTTACTCGAAACAACCAATTTTATAATGATCCACTCGGGACTTACATAATTCACATGAATATTGTGGGATCCAATTCTAGGAGAAGAGTATAGCCATCATACCTCAATTGAGCTTCCTTCAACTCTAAAATGTTCTGGAATTCTTATGAACTTCAATTTATTGTAAAAATATAACAAATTGAATCAAAATTAGGAAGATGATCATGGTCCCTGCTCATTTGAGCATTTTATCAAATACTAAGTGTGCATTAAGGTTCCAAGGTCCTTTTATGGAGAATTCCATCATCCCACAACCCAATATTTACCATTTTTAGCTCAACAATCTTCATACACCCTTTTATAACACATGCATGTAAATAAACATCCCTCCTGCCTAGCAATTATCTTGCTAGTTTCCATTTCTATGTAAAATTTGAAAGTGAGGGTTAGGGTGTAGAATCTTTCCTCTAGGATGAAGACCTAGTGAGTTTCCCTTCTTAATCTTCCAAAACATGGGCAAGAATTGAAGAACAATTATTAAAGAACACCTTCGCACTCTAGGGCACTCTCTCTCACTCTAAAATATCAGATTATAGCTCAAAATGACCCAAAGAGTGTATTTAACGAAATAGGGTCGGGTTTTAAAAACAACAAAATGGAGCTACGAAATGGTTCTATGTTCGCATATGCGACCGCATATCGGTCTCATAATTGCTGACAAAATGATCAAACATCTACCTGTGTATGCGGTCACTATGCGGTCCGCATAACTGTTATGCGGTTGCATAATGTACCTCATAACAGTTATGTGGTCGCATAGTCGACCGCATAGCTACTGCCAGATTTGGCGCTCTCCTGCTCACTTCTGCAGCCATTATGCGGCCCGCAGAGAGATTATGCGATCGCATAATGGACCGCATATACGCGCTTTTCCGCCAAAAATTTTCCTTTACTTTCCGGTACATTGTTCAACCCAAAAAGTCCGAGCCGGCACGTAAGCCTAGTCCGGCACCATGAAACATTATTTTCTTTGCAAATGTTATCGGGCTTTACACTTAAGTACTTCAAAATTTTTCGGGGTGTTACATTCTCCCCCGCTTAGGATCATTCGTCCTCGAATGAGGGTAAAAATCTATCATTAGCATCTTATGCAACTCAGTTTGTTTCATACCATATTCGAGCAGCCCCAATTTTGACTAACTCCCAAAATTTTCAAACATTTTTCCAGAGTTTTCCTTGTAACTAGGCCTATCCACCTGTCAGAGAGCCTNGAGCCCTAGAAACACATCCTAACAACATATACGTATTCCAACGACGTAACATAATACAAAACAATACCAAATGTGGTTTCATAAGCAATATATATCCAGAAAGGATCACCCTTAATGCCAATTGTTCACATGATACAAAATTCATAAAAGGTAAGTTTTATAATTTTCCTAGATCACAACTTTAAATACATGTTCATTCAAACAAATAAGGATACTTTTTCTTCATTTCTCCCTCGGCCTCCCAAGTAGCCTTTTCAACCTGTTGGTTTCGCCACAACACTTTCACGGAGGCAATTTCTTTATTTCTCAATTTCGGACTTGCTGATCAATAATAGAAACTAGAATCTCTTCGTAAGTCAATTTCTGATTTACCTCAATAGTCTCAACCGGAACAATGAGTGCCGGATCTCCAACTACTTTATTCAACATAGACACATGAAACACCAGGTGTACTAATGACATCTCAAGTGGTAGCTCAATCTTGTACGCCACCTCACGGATCCTCTGAATGATTTTGTACAGTCCGACATACCTCGGACTCAATTTCCCTTTCTTACTAATTCGCATTACACCCTTTGTGTGGGCAAGTTTCAAGAATACCCAATCATCTTCTTGGAACTCCAAATCCCTACGACGAATATCCGAATAGGATTTCTGAATACTCTGAGCAGGCTTCAACTGCTCCTTAATGATTTTAAATTTTTCCATAGCCTGATGCACAAGGTTTGGCCCTATCAAACTTGCTTCCCCAATTTCGAACCACCCAATGGGAGATCTACATCTTCTACCATATAAAGCCTCGAACGGTGTCATCTGAATTCTAGCATGATAGTTATTGTTGTATGCAAATTCTATAAGTGGTAAATGATCATTCCAGCTACCTTTGAAATCTAGCACACAAGCACGCAACATATCCTCAAGTGTTTGAGTAGTCCGCTCTCCCTGCCCATCAGTCTGCGGGTGAAAGGCTATACTAAGTTTCACCTGATTACCCAATCCTTGCTGAAATTACTTCCAAAATTTAGCAGTGAATTGTTCTCCCCGATCAGAAATGATGGAAACTAGGGTGCCATGCAACTTGACTATTTCTTTGATATACAACTGAGCATACTGCTCTGCTGTGTTGGTAGACTTAACCGGCAAAAAGTGTGCTGACTTTGTGAGTCAATCCACAATTACCCAAATTGAGTCAAACTTGCGCGGAGTGCGGGGTAATCCTACCACAAAGTCCATATTAATCATTTCCCATTTCTACATTGGAATTTCTATGTTCTCTGCCAATCCACCGTGACTTTTGTATTTGGCCTTCACTTGCTGACAATTCGGACATCTTGCCACAAAGTCCACCACATTCCTATTCATATCATTCCACCAATAGACTTTCTTAATATCATGATACATTTTTGTGCAACCTGGATGCACGAAATACCTAGTAGTGTGAGCTTTAGTCAAAATTCTTTCACGGAGACCATCCACATTTAGAACACATAGTCACCCTTGGTACCTTAGTGTACCATCATCCGTGCCAAGAGAAACTGCCATGGTCTTATGTTTATGAATCCCCTCTTTCAATTACGCCAACAATGGATCGTTGTATTGCTTCTCTTTGACTTCCACAACAAGCGATAATTCAGCCCTATTCTGCATAATTACCCTCCTTCACTAGAGTCCGCAAGACGAACTCCCAAACTAGCCAATCGATGAACTTCTTTGGCTAGTGGCCTTTGGTATGCCTCCAAGTGTGCTAAACTACCCATAGATTTTTGGCTAAGAGCATCTGCCACAACATTAGCTTTCCCCGGATGGTATAAAATATCAACGTCATAATCCTTGAGTAATTCAAGCCATCTTCTCTGCCTCAGATTCAATTCCTTCTATTTTACAATATATTTAAGGCTCTTATGGTCCGTGAATATATCCACATGGACCCCATATAAATAATGACACCAAATTGTCAATGCAAATACCACTGGTACAAGTTCTTAATCATGTGTTGGATAGTTCTTTTCATGATTCTTGAGTTGCCTAGAAGCATAAGCTATCACCTTCACATGTTGCATTAATACACACCCAATCCTGATTCTTGAAGCATCACTATATACCACAAATCCATCTATACCCTCTGGTAGAGTGAACACCGGCGTCGTAGTAAATTTTGCTTTTAATTCCTGCAAACTCTTTTCACTAGCATCTGACCATTGGAACTTAATTGCCTTTTGCGTCAATTTAGTCAATGGAAAGGCAAGAGTAGAAAACCCCGCCACAAACTTTTTGTAATATCCAGCTAAGCCTAAGAAACTGTGAATCTCTATTGGAGTTGTAGGCCTCAGCCAATTCTCCACAGCTACAATTTTCTGAGGATCAACCTTAATTCCTTCATTAGAGATAACATGACCTAAGAATATGACCGACTTGAGCCAAAATTCATATTTTGAAAACTTTGAATATAATTTGTGCTGATGCAGTGTTTGCAGAACTACCCTGAGATGGTCAGCATGGTCCTCCTAACTTCGTGAATATACAAGAATATCATCAATGAACACTATCACAAAAGAGTTAAGGAATGGCTTAAAAATGCGATTCATAAGATCCATGAAGGCTGCTGGGGCATTTGTTAGCCCGAAAGACGTCACCAAAAATTCAAAATGCCCATACCGGGTCCTAAAAGCTATTTTCGAAATATCCCACTCCATGATCTTCAATTGGTGATACCCGGATCTTAAATCAATTTTGGAGAAATACCTAGCACCTTGCAATTGGTCAAACAAGTCATCTATCCTTGGCAATGGGTACTTATTTTTTAATGGTTCCTAAATAAGCTGCCGATAGTCAATACACATCCTCAGTGACACATCTTTCTTTCTTACAAAAAGAATTGGTGCTCCCCAAAGCAACACACTCGGCCGGATGAAACCCTTTTCTAACAAATTTCTTAATTGTTCCTTTAGCTCCTTTAATTATGCCAGTGCTATTCTGTAGGGTGTAATAGATATAGGATGTGTGTCTGGCATCACATCAATCCCAAAATCAATCTCCCTATATGGTGGGATCCCAGGGAGTTCATCTAGAAAGACTACCAGAAATTCATTCACAACAGGCACGAACTCAAGTGTAGGTGCCTCAGCATCAGTGTCCGTAACCCGGACCAAATGGAAAATACATCCCTTGTTGATCATCTTTGTGGCCTTAAGGTAGGAGATAAACCTACCCTTTGGCACCACATCATCACCCTTCAACTCAAAAACTAGCTCATTTGGAAATACGAACCTTACAGTTCTGGTTCGGCAATCAAGCTAGGAAAAACATGAATAAAGCAAATCCATCCCCATTATCACATCAAAATCGACCATTCCCAATTCAATAAGATCAGCCCCGGTGTCCCGACCACGCAACGTGACAACACAATCCCTATAAACCCGCACGGCTAAAATAGACTCACCAACCGGAGTAGATACAAAGAACAACTCATAAAGCTGTTTAGGTTCTATCCCAAATTCCATAGCAACATAAGGTGTGACATATGACAAAGTAGAACCAGGATCAATAAGAGCATATACATCATGATATTGGATGGTTAATATTCCTGTCACAACATCTGGAGAAGCCTCTGAATTCTGGCGACCCCTCATAGCATAGAAACGGTCGGATCCTCCCGAACTCTATGCTCCACCCCTAGATGCACCACGCCCTGCAGTGTTGGATTGCCTCGAGCTGGAGGAGGTGCTGCGGATATAGTAGCTGCAGAATTGGCTGGTTGTGCCATGCCCATGCCCGCACCCTGGCGGGACGAAAGACAATCCTTATAAATATAACCAATCAATCCGCATCTGTAGCATATGGGTAAGTCCATGTAGCATATTCCAAGGTGCATCTTTCCACAACGAGGATATGGGGGCCTCCTCTGCTGCTGGAATCTACTACCATGACGACCCTGCTGATATGAGCCCCTGTTGCTCTGACTGGGCCTGAAACGGCTCCACTGCTGCTGCTGACTATGCCTTGATTACGGTGCACTAGCCGAATACTGAGCAAAGGACTGTGATGGCCCTAACGACCCTCCTCTGAATGTTGACTTGCCACCACCCGAAGAACCACCAAAGTTGCCCGCAGATCGGGACTTATTACTACCCTCTCGCTCCATTTTGATCCTTAATTGATGGGTCTTTGTGGCTTGAGCGAATGGAACCATCTATCCAAAGTTCATATCAGAATTCAAGGCAACTGTAGCAGCCTCATTAATTACCAAGGGACTAAGGCCCTATACAAATTGGCGCACTCTAGCCTCCATAGTGGGCAACATGTAAATAGCATATTTAGACAAGTACGCGAATCTCATATGGTAATCCCACATACTCAGGCTACCTTAGTCTCGGCAGGAAAGAAATGATCAGTGAAGGCATCGTCAAACTCACCCCACCTCGTCGGAGGGCTCCCTTTTTCACGGGACTCCTCCCATAGTTCAAACAAAGAATATGCAACCTCTTTCAGGCGGTAGGAGGCCAATTCCACCGCCTCTGTTTCAGTAGCACTCATAACTCTAAGAGTCTTGTGCATCTCATCAAGGGAATCATGGGGATCTTCCTCTGGGTTAGTACCCGTGAACACTGGAGGATCCAACTGGAGAAACATGTTCACCCTGAAACTAGTAGAATCCCCTGGCTGACTGGAAGAAGTAGGTGCAACATTTGGCTCTGGGCCTAGGAAGCCACTATTTGAGCCAACATCTGTATGGCTCATCTAAGATCATCATCAGAAACACCAGAATCAGAAGCTAGAACTAGAGGTGGAACTGGTATATCAGTTGGAGGAACTGTTGCACCTACAACAGGTGTAGGGACAGGTGCGGTCTGATGAGTTGTAGTAGAGTCAGGCAGTGTAGTAACTAAAGGAATATCCTTACTCGTTGGGTGCTCACCCGCATCATCCGTTATAGGATCAACTGTCACTTCTGGGGTGACATTGGCTCTTTGGCCAGTTCTTGTCTTCTTCTTAGGTTCCATGTACTGAATATTAGAGCAACTCAGGAGTTAAAGGAGGAACAATCTTACAACCAATTTTATCGCACGATCAAGAACATGAAAGAAGGGTATTATTCCTAAATGCCCATGTAGCATCCTAATTATAGATGTGGTCAACAACACACCGATAATAAGGACTCTACTAGACATGGCTCCGAGATATCCTAGGGCACATTAAAACCTTATGCTCTCATACCAAGTTTGTCATGCCCCAAAACCAAGGAGCGCGACCGGTGCTCTCATAGAAATCCTGTTAGATTACCCAAACTCATCCACGAATAGAGATAATATATGTTTTCTTTAATTAAACAATAAAGTGGTCATATCTGGAATTACCAATTTCTTACCATAAGTTTCACCATTTTTAAAGTCTCAAATGGACAAGTAATACAACCATAACATAGCATAGTTAATCTCTCCCAGCACCAATACACAACCCACATTATGTCTACGGAGCCTCTATAGATAAAGAAGAGCACAATGATAATGCCGACAACAAGGCCCCGGCTCTGCCTCAAACAGAATACACAAAGTAGAAAAGATTCATTACCCTGGAATGAAGTGGGGCTCACCAAGTCAGCTGGGAAGAAGGTGCACTACTATCACTGACCAATAACTCCTGTTGTGGAACTACTTGCATCCATTGAAAGATGCAGCGGCCTCGACAAAAGGGACGTTAGTACTGTCGAATAGCACTAGTATATATAACTAAACACACTCTCAATAGAATGACAAATAATACAAACATGATTATCATAATATCAAAGGAAGCTTTAATCAACATCAAACTTGAATTTAGGATCAAGACACTGTTCAAATTAATTTCCATATCTCACATTGAGAGATTTTTAGTATTGATATACCATATTCACAATACCATTATTCCACATACCAATACCACCTTACTCCGAGAACGAAGTCCGATCACGACCCGATCAGCTAGGCTATCTCATTAGAGACATCAACCACAATTACTCTAAATATCATTATCATCGTCTTTAACACGGAGTCCGATCATGACCCGATCGGCTAGGATATCCATTAGGGACATCAAACTCAATTACCATTTCAATTACACTTTCCAGCGCAATCACCACCATGTGTGCGGCATGGTGTCCGATCACGACCTGACCGGTTAGGATGTCTTATTTGAGACATCAAACTTTTTATATCAATCATCGCATTTCATATTACTTTCACATCTTTTCATTTCATTGGCACTAATGGCAATTATTATAAGATCCTTTTTGGCACGTTGGCCATATTTAGTATTTCATGCACACATTTTCACTTTCTAACATCAACATCATCAACAATAATAGCAACAGTTCAAATCAAGGTATGTAGTAAACATGTGAGTAATTAAGAGTCTAAGGCACATAGAGATATTTCACAGAATTTTGCATAATAGCCTTCGTTGGAATTTAACTTGAAGTCGAACATTTCTAATGCACAGCCCATATTTTAACACATCCTCAATTGATAACATAACATAAATAAAGCATTTGGAATACTTGTTGAACTTATATCTTTCAACTCAATCTTACTTGGGACAACCAATTTTATAATGATCCACTCGGGACTTACATAATTCACATGAATATCATGGGATCCAATTCTAAGAGAAGCGTTTAGCCAACATACCTCAATTGAACTTCCTAAAACTCTAAAATGTTCCGCAATTCTTAGAAACATCAATCTATTGTAGAAATATAACAAATTGAATCAAAATTAGGAAGATGATCATGGTCCTAGCTCATTTGAGCATTTTATGAAACACTAAGTATGCATTAAGGTTCCAAGGTTCTTTTATCGAGAATTTCATCATCCCACAAACCAATCTTTACCATGTTTAGCTTAACAATCTTCGTACACCCTTTTATAACACATGCATGTAGATAAACAACCCTCCTGCCCAGATATTATCTTGCTAGTTGTCCATTTCTACATAAAATTCGAAAGTGAGGGTTAAGGTGTAAAATCTTACCTTTAGGATGAAGACCTAGTGAGTTTCCCTTCTTAATCTTCCAAAACATGAGGAAGAATTGAAGAACAATTATTGAAGAACACCTTCAATCTCTAGGGCACTCTCTCTCATTCTAAAATATCAGAATATAGCTAAAAATTACCCAAAGAGTGTATTTACCAAAATATGGTCGGGTTTTAAAAACCCAAAATGGAGCTCCGGAATGGTTCTGTGGTCACATATGCGACCGCATAGTGGTTATGCGGACCACATATCGATCGCATAATTGATGATAAAATGATAAAAAAATTTCCTGTGTATATGGTCACTATGCGGTCGCATAATGTACATCATAACAGTTATGCTGTCGCATAGTCGACCGCATAGCTGTTGCAAGATTTGGCCCTCTCCTTCTCACTTTTGCGGCCATTATGCGGCCCGCAGAGTGATTATGCGGTTGCATAATGGACCGCATAAATGCCCTTTTCCGCCAAAAACTTTCCTATACTTTCCGGTACATTGTTCAACCCAAAAAGTCCGATCCGCCTCAACACGTAAGCTTAGTCCGGCACCACGAAACATTATTTTCTTTGAAAATTTTACTGGGCTTTACACATAAGTACTTCGAAATTTTCCGGGGTGTTACAATGACCTAGAAGCATTTCGGCACCTAATATCAAAAGTTGGTTCTTGAAGAATTTTGAAGTTCTTTAAATATGTCTTGGAGCGAGTGTTTTGTGGTGGCGGCTCCTCCATTGTGGGTAAATGGGAAATTTGACTCTATGAACCCTAGGGAAGGCTGCACAGCATTACAAACAAAAGAGAAGGTCGGTCCCATCCCACGGGTTAGTGAAGGTGGAAGTCCAAAGCTTAATAATGCGGAAGGCAAAACCAAGGCAAGAGCAAGGGGATTTCTTCCGCTTCAACGATGTTTTCTGGATCCCACCTTTCTTCTGAAAAAAGGGAAGGAGAAGGATCTTCTTCAGTGGATCCCTCTTGTTCCTGTTTAGTACATTTCATTTCGGAAGCTCATTTCATTCGAACCTTCTTGGCTTAGGTGTAACACCCCGAAAAATTTCAAAGTACTTAAGTGTATAACCTCGTAAAATTTGGCAAATAAATTTGTAAGGCCCCGTTAAAATTTCCTAATGATTTAAGATTTTAATGTGCGACAACGGTATTCGGGAATAACGTATTCTAGTATTAAAGGAGACCCATGGGATTTATGATCAAGTTTGAGTTTTGTTTTGTATTCAACCTTGAATCGGAGTTTTGATAATTCCGTTAGGTCCGGATGGTGATTTTGGACTCGGATGTATGCCCGTAATTTAATTTGGATATTTCTGGGATGTTTTGATGTCTCTTCTTTGAGTATATGTGGTATCACAATAATCAAATGAGCTCTAAATTCAGTTTTGATTGAAGCATTAGATCTGTATTGCAATTACGGAGCCATAGCAAAAAGCATCGTCGAATTCGGACATCGTATGAAAGAGTTATGCCCATTCCCAATTCAGGAAAAACCATTTCTTGTCGCCTGCGCCAAGGGTAGTGTGGGGCCCTATCCCTGGCGCTAGGATCTTTCAGCTACTGGAACCAGTGCCACAAGCAGCGCCCACACCACTTGTGGCGCCCGAAACGCTATATACTCATTCCGAGGTTCTTTTTACCCCATTCCTCTTAGCCGAACATTGGGGTTTTCCTCCATTCCCTCAAGACCTCCAACTCCCCCCATCTTCAAGGGGAGTAATCCCTATTAATTTTATGTTACATTCGATAAATTCCACCCTAAAACTAACTCAATCCTCCATAAAATACATAGATCTTCAAGAAAATTCTTCAAGAACTCAAAGGAGGGTTTTGGAAGATTTCNGTTTCATTCTATCAATTCCACCCTAAAACTAACTCAATCCTCCATAAAATACATAGATCTTCAAGAAAATTCTTCAAGAACTCAAAGGAGGGTTTTGGAAGATTTCTTCCAAAAGGTAATCCTACACCCTTAGAGTTACATGTATGGATATATTATGGGAATATGAGTATGAATTAAGTATTTGAATTTATGGTATGGTGATTGGAAGCCATAAGTTCCCAATTTAAATACATATCCATTGCAGAGATTGAAAGATGATTATTGGATGGAATTTTGTTGGTTGGGTGTGGATGGATGGTCATGTATGTGATGTTGGAAGTTATGAATTGTTTAAGAATGATGGTGCGATAAATTATTAGTAAATGGTAGTAGTTGGATGAACAAATTCTATGGGTAAGAGATGTAAAAATTCATGCCTACTAGGTGTTTGGTAAAATGCCCAAATGGCCTAAATTATGGAATTTGTTACTAATATTGGTCTAATTGAATTATGTTGATGTAGATTAAAGTTGTAAGAGTAGTAGGTGGTTTTAGTAGCACTAAAGAGATCCATCAAGATATGTTGGCTAAACTTTCTCTCTTAGAATCGAATTCCGTAATGTTTCCGTAAGATCAAGTATGATTGGCTCAAGATTCCTAACTTCTATATT
>AWOL01S0044071.1:0-14463 GCA_000715115.1 Nicotiana otophora | reverse complement strand
GAGTCAAGGAATGGCTTAAAAATGCAATTCATAAGATCCATGAAGGCTGCTGGGGCATTTGTTAGCCCAAAAGACATCACCGGAAATTCAAAATGCCCATACCGGGTCCTAAAAGCTATTTTCGGAATATCCTACTCCATGATCTTCAATTGGTGTTACCCGGATCATAAATAAATTTTGGAGAAGTACCTAGCACCTTGCAATTGGTCAAACACGTCATCTATCCTTGCTAGTGGATACTTATTTTTTAATGGTTCCTTATTAAGCTGTCGATAGTCAATACACATCCTCAGTGACACATCTTTCTTTCTTACAAAAAGGACTGGTGCTCCCCAAAGCGACACACTCAGCCGGATGAAACCCTTTTCTAACAAATCTCTTAATTGTTCCTTTAGCTCTTTCAATTAAGCCGGTGCCATTCTGTAGGGTGGAATAGATATAGGATGTGTGTTTGGCATCACATCAATTCCAAAATCAATCTCCCTATATGGTGGGATCCCAGGGAGTTCATCTGGGAAGACTCCCGAAAATTCATTCACAACAGGCACGGACTCTAGTGTAGTTGCCTCAGCATCGGTGTCTGTAACCCGGACCAAATGGTAAATACATCCCTTTTTGATCATTGTTGTGGCCTTAAGGTAGGAAATAAACCCACCCTTTGGCACCACATCATCACCCTTCCACTCAAAAACTGGCTCATTTGGAAATTCGAACCTTACAGTTCTGGTTCGGCAATCAAGCTTGGCAAAACATGAATAAAGCAAATCCATCCCCATTATCACATCAAAATCTACCATTCCCAATTCAATAAGATCGACCACGGTGTCCCGACCGCGCAACGTGACAACACAATCCCTATAAACCCGTGCGGCTAAAATAAACTCACCAACCAGAGTAGATACAGAGAACGACTCATAAAGCTGTTCTGTTTCTATCCCAAATTCCATAGCAACATAAGGTGTGACATATGACAAAGTGGAAATGGGATCAATAAAAGCATATACATCATGAGATTGGATGGTTAATATACTTGTGACAATATCTGGAGAAGCCTCTGAATTCTGGCGACCCCTCATAGCATAGAAACGGCCGGATCCTCCCAAACCCTGTGCTACACCCCTAGTTGCACCACGCCCTACTTTGTTGGAGTGCCTCAAGCTAGAGGAGATGCTGCGGATGTAGTAGATGCAGAATTGGCTGGTTGTGCCATGCCCATGCCTACACCATGGCGGGACGAAAGACAATCCTTCTAAATGTGACCCCTCAATCCGCATCTGTAACATATGGGTAAGTCTATGTAGCATATTCCTAGGTGCATCTTTTCACAATGAGTATATGGGGGCCTCCTCTACTACTGGAATCTACCACCATGACGACCCTACTGATATGAGTGCTTGTTGCTCTGATTGGGCCTGAAACGGCTCCACTGTTGCTGCTGACTAGGCCCTAATGGCGGTGCACTAGCCGAAGACTGAGCAAAGGACTGTGATGGCCCTAACGACCCTCCTCTGAATGTTGACATGCCACCACCCGAAGAACCACCAATGTTGCCCGTAGACCGGGCCTTATTACTACCCTCTAGGGCCATTTAGATCCTTAGTTTGTGTGATGGCGCACTCTAGCCTCTATAGTGGGCAACATGTAAATAGCATACTTAGACTAGTACGCGAATCTCATATAGTAATCCCACATACTCAGGCTACCTTGCCTCAAGTTCTCAAACTCCGCAGCATGGGCTGCCTTAGTCTCGGCAGACAAGAAATGATCAATGAAGGCATCGGCAAACTCACCCCACCTCACCGGAGGGCTCCCTTCTTCACGGGACTCCTCCCATAGTTCAAACAAAGAATATGCCACTTCTTTCAGGCGGTAGGAGGCCAATTCCACCGCCTCTATTTCAGTAGCATGCATAACTCTGAGAATCTTGTGCATCTCATCGTGGAAATCCTGGGGATGTTCCTCTGGATTAGTACCCGTGAAACACTGGAGGATCCAACTGGAGAAACCTGTTCACCTGGAACTAGTAGAATCCCCTGGCTGACTGGAAGAAGTAGGTGCAACATTTAGCCTTTGGGCCTGGGAAGCCACTATTTGAGCCAACATTTGTATGGCTCATCTAAGATCAACATCACAAACACCAGAATCAGAAGCTGGAATGGGAGGTGGAACTGGTATATCAGTTGGAGGAACTGTTGCACCTTCAGCAGGTGTAGGGACAAGTGCAGTCTGATCAGTTGTAGTAGAGTCAGGAAGTGTAGTAACTGGTGGAATATCCTCATTCGTTGGGTGCTCACCCGCATTATCCATTATAGGATCAACTGTCACTCCTGGGGTGACATTGGCTCTTTGGCCAGTTCTTGTCTTCTTCTTAGGTCCCATGAACTGAATATTAGAGCAACTCAGGAGTTAAAGGAGGAACAATCTTACAACCAGTTTTATCGCACGATCTCCGAGACATCCTAGGACACATTAATAACTTAGGCTCTCATACCAAGTTTGTCACGCCCCAAAACCGAGGAGCGCGACCGGCGCTCAACCGAGTGAACCCGACCGAGCAAGCCTGTTAGACTACCCAAACTCATCCATGAATGGAGATAATATATATTTTCCTTAATTAAACAATAAAATGGTCATATCTGCAATTACCAATTTCTTACCGTAAGTTTCACCATTTTTAAAGTCTCAAATGGACAAGTAATACAACCACAACATAGCATAGGTTCTCTCTCCCAGCACCAATACACAACCCACACTATGTCTACAGAGCCTCTATAGATAAAGAAGAGTACAATGATAATGTCGGCAACAAGGCCCTGGCTATACCTCAAACAGAATACACAAAGTACAAAAGATTCATGACCTCAGAATGAAGTGGGGCTCACCAAGTTAGCTGGGAAGAAGGTGCACTGATTTCACTGACCAATATCTCCTATTGTGGAACTACCTGCATCTATTGAAAGATGCAGCGCCCCCGACAAAAGGGAAGTTAGTACTGTCGAATAGCACTAGTATGTATAACTAAACACCCTCTCAATACAATGACAAATAATATAATCAAGATTATCATAATATCAAAGGAAGCTTTAATCAACATCAAACCTTAATTTAGGATCAAGACACTATTCAAATTAATTTCCATATCTCACATTGGGAGATTTTTAATATCGATATACCATTATTCACAATACCATTATTCCCCATACCAATACCACCTTACTCCTAGCAGGGAGTCCGATCACGACCCGATCATCTAGGCTATCTCATTAGAGATATCAACCATAATTACTCTAAATATCAATACCACCGTCTTTAACACGGAGTCCGAGCACGGCCCGATCGGCTAGGATATCCATTAGGGACATCAAACACAATTACCATTTCAATTGTAATTTCCAGCACAATCACCACCATATGTGCGGCATGGTGTCCGATCACGACCCGACCGGCTAGGATGTCTTATTTGAGACATCAACCTTTTTATATAAATCATCGCATTCCATAGTACTTTCGCATCTTTTCATTTCATTGGCACTAATGGCCATTGTTATAAGATCCTTCTTGGCACATTGGCCATATTTAGTATTTCATGCCCACCTTTTCACTTTTTAAATCAAGATCATCAACAATAACAACAACAGTTCAAATCAAGGTATGTAGTAAACATGTGAGCAATTAAGAGTCTAAGGCACATAGAGATATTTCACAAAATTTGGCATAATAGCCTTCGTTTCAATTTAACTTGAAGTCGAACATTTCTAATGCACAACCCATATTTTTAACACATCCTGAATTGACAACATAACATAAATAAAGCATTTGGAATACTTGTTGAACTTATATCTTTCAACCCAGTCTTACTCGGAACAGCCAATTTTATAATGATCCACTCAGGACTTACACAATTCACATGAATATCGTGGTATCCAATTATAAGAGAAGCGTTTAGCCAACATACCTCAATTGTGCTTCCGTAAATTCTAAAATGTTCCGAAATTCTTAGCAACTTCAATCTATTGTAGAAATATAACAAATTGAATCAAAATTAGGAAGATGATCATGGTCCTAGATCATTTGAGCATTTTATCAAACACTAAGTGCGTATTAAGGTTCCAAGGTCCTTTTATGGAGAATTCCATCATCCCACAAACCAATCATCACCATTTTTAGCTCAACAATCTTCCTACACCCTTTTATAACACATGCATGTAAATAAACAACCCTCCTACCCAGAAAGTATCTTGCTAGTTGTCCATTTCTACATAAAATTCGAAAGTGAGGGTTAGGGTGTAGAATCTTACCTCTAGGATGAAGACCTAGTGAGTTTTCCTTCGTAATCTTCCAAAACTTGTGCAAGAATTGAAAAACAATTATTGAAGAACACCTTCAAACTCTAGAGCACTCTCTCTCATTCTAAAATATCAAATTATAGCTCAAAAATGACCCAAAGAGTGTATTTAACAAAATAGGGTCGGGTTTTAAAAATCTAAAAATGGAGCTCCGGAACGGTTCTTTGGTCGCATATGCGACCGCATAGTAGTTATGCAGACCGCATATCGATCGCATAATTGCTGACAAAATGATCAAAAATCTGCCTGTGTATGCGGTTACTATGCGGTCGCATAATGTAACGCATAACAATTATGCGATCGCATAGTCGACCGCATAGCTGCTGCAAGATTTGGACCTCTCCTGCTCACTTCTGCGGCCATTATGCGGCCCGCAGAATGATTATACGGTCGCATAATGGAACGCATAAACGCGCTTTTCTGCCAAATATTTTCCTTTACTTTCCTCAACACGTAAGCTTAGTCCGGCACCATGAAATATTATTTTCTTTGCAAATTTTACCGGGCTTTACACATAAGTAATTTGAAATTTTTCGGGGTGTTACAATGACCCGGGAGCGTTTCGGCGCCTAATATCAAAACTTTGTTCTTAAAGAATTTTGAAGTTCTTTAAATATGTCTTGGAGCGGGTTTTTGTTGTTATCGACGTCCAAACGGAATTCTGAGATAGGTAATAGTTCCGTAATGTCATTTAAGACTTGCACGCAAAATTTGGTGTCAATCCAAGCAGTCTAAGTACCTTTCGGTGCATTTTGAGTGAATAGAGGAACTTGAAGTTCATAAGTTTGATTCAATTGGTTTTGCGGTGTGACTCTTAGTTTTAATGTTGTTTCGGGCATTCCGACAGTTTGAGCGAGTCCGTTTTATGATTCTAAGCTTGTTGGTATGTTCGGGCGGGGCCTTGGGGGCCCCGAATGTCAATCGGACTTGTGTGAGCGTAGGTGAGGGCTTGCAAGTGCCCTTGGGAAGTAGTAGGTGCGGGCTTGCAGGTGCGAGCCATGAGCCATAGAAGCGAGAAATGGAGGGCATCACAAAATCCATAGATACAGAAGATTGGGCGCACCTGCGTGAGCATAGGTGCGAGAGCCATGGTCGCATGTGCGGCTAGGCTCGTAGAAGCGACCCTCCTTGTCCGCAGATGTGGAGTCTGGCCAGGCGAGGGAAAGGTGCACTTGCGAGGCATTTGCCAGAGGTGCGGGACCGCAGATGTGGCACAAAGCACCGTAGGTGCGAAAGTCGATGGGCAGTGAGGGTTCATTTAATACGGGACTTAGGCGATTTTTATCACATTGTCTTCCACTCTTGGGTGATGTGAGTGCTTTTAATGAGGGTATTTCGACCTAGCTTTGTTAGGTAAGTAATTGCTACTTAATGTGCGTTTAATACATAGATTATGGGTAGATGTTAACATGGAAATTTGTAGAAATAATGGGTTTAGATGAAAAACCTAGGGTTTAATAAAAATGGGATTTTACCACGAAAATAGTTATGGGACTTAGTGTAAATCATATATTTATGTTCCTAAGGTTATGGGTAACAACTTTCTTCGAAAAGTTTCGGAATCCGGGCAAGTGGGCTGGGGTTGAATTTTTAGAATCTTGTTTTTAAGGTTGGTAACCTCTTTAATAGTTGGAATACGAATATTTTAGCATGTTTAATTAGTTTATATACTATTTGATTAGTTTGGGATTGATTCGGCGCCGACTTTAGGGTGTGAGTGCATTCTTGAACCGGGAAGTACTCTTGAGGCAAGGTAAGTCTCTTTTCTAACCTTGTNTGGTCATATCTGCAATTACCAATTTCTTACCGTAAGTTTCACCATTTTTAAAGTCTCAAATGGACAAGTAATACAACCACAACATAGCATAGGTTCTCTCTCCCAGCACCAATACACAACCCACACTATGTCTACAGAGCCTCTATAGATAAAGAAGAGTACAATGATAATGTCGGCAACAAGGCCCTGGCTATACCTCAAACAGAATACACAAAGTACAAAAGATTCATGACCTCAGAATGAAGTGGGGCTCACCAAGTTAGCTGGGAAGAAGGTGCACTGATTTCACTGACCAATATCTCCTATTGTGGAACTACCTGCATCTATTGAAAGATGCAGCGCCCCCGACAAAAGGGAAGTTAGTACTGTCGAATAGCACTAGTATGTATAACTAAACACCCTCTCAATACAATGACAAATAATATAATCAAGATTATCATAATATCAAAGGAAGCTTTAATCAACATCAAACCTTAATTTAGGATCAAGACACTATTCAAATTAATTTCCATATCTCACATTGGGAGATTTTTAATATCGATATACCATTATTCACAATACCATTATTCCCCATACCAATACCACCTTACTCCTAGCAGGGAGTCCGATCACGACCCGATCAGCTAGGCTATCTCATTAGAGATATCAACCATAATTACTCTAAATATCAATACCACCGTCTTTAACACGGAGTCCGATCACGGCCCGATCGGCTAGGATATCCATTAGGGACATCAAACACAATTACCATTTCAATTGTAATTTCCAGCACAATCACCACCATATGTGCGGCATGGTGTCCGATCACGACCCGACCGGCTAGGATGTCTTATTTGAGACATCAACCTTTTTATATAAATCATCGCATTCCATAGTACTTTCACATCTTTTCATTTCATTGGCACTAATGGCCATTGTTATAAGATCCTTCTTGGCACATTGGCCATATTTAGTATTTCATGCCCACCTTTTCACTTTTTAAATCAAGATCATCAACAATAACAACAACAGTTCAAATCAAGGTATGTAGTAAACATGTGAGCAATTAAGAGTCTAAGGCACATAGAGATATTTCACAAAATTTGGCATAATAGCCTTCGTTTCAATTTAACTTGAAGTCGAACATTTCTAATGCACAACCCATATTTTTAACACATCCTGAATTGACAACATAACATAAATAAAGCATTTGGAATACTTGTTGAACTTATATCTTTCAACCCAGTCTTACTCGGAACAGCCAATTTTATAATGATCCACTCAGGACTTACACAATTCACATGAATATCGTGGTATCCAATTATAAGAGAAGCGTTTAGCCAACATACCTCAATTGTGCTTCCGTAAATTCTAAAATGTTCCGAAATTCTTAGCAACTTCAATCTATTGTAGAAATATAACAAATTGAATCAAAATTAGGAAGATGATCATGGTCCTAGATCATTTGAGCATTTTATCAAACACTAAGTGCGTATTAAGGTTCCAAGGTCCTTTTATGGAGAATTCCATCATCCCACAAACCAATCATCACCATTTTTAGCTCAACAATCTTCCTACACCCTTTTATAACACATGCATGTAAATAAACAACCCTCCTACCCAGAAAGTATCTTGCTAGTTGTCCATTTCTACATAAAATTCGAAAGTGAGGGTTAGGGTGTAGAATCTTACCTCTAGGATGAAGACCTAGTGAGTTTTCCTTCGTAATCTTCCAAAACTTGTGCAAGAATTGAAAAACAATTATTGAAGAACACCTTCAAACTCTAGAGCACTCTCTCTCATTCTAAAATATCAAATTATAGCTCAAAAATGACCCAAAGAGTGTATTTAACAAAATAGGGTCGGGTTTTAAAAATCTAAAAATGGAGCTCCGGAACGGTTCTTTGGTCGCATATGCGACCGCATAGTAGTTATGCAGACCGCATATCGATCGCATAATTGCTGACAAAATGATCAAAAATCTGCCTGTGTATGCGGTTACTATGCGGTCGCATAATGTAACGCATAACAATTATGCGATCGCATAGTCGACCGCATAGCTGCTGCAAGATTTGGACCTCTCCTGCTCACTTCTGCGGCCATTATGCGGCCCGCAGAATGATTATACGGTCGCATAATGGAACGCATAAACGCGCTTTTCTGCCAAATATTTTCCTTTACTTTCCTCAACACGTAAGCTTAGTCCGGCACCATGAAATATTATTTTCTTTGCAAATTTTACCGGGCTTTACACATAAGTAATTTGAAATTTTTCGGGGTGTTACAATGACCCGGGAGCGTTTCGGCGCCTAATATCAAAACTTTGTTCTTAAAGAATTTTGAAGTTCTTTAAATATGTCTTGGAGCGGGTTTTTGTTGTTATCGACGTCCAAACGGAATTCTGAGATAGGTAATAGTTCCGTAATGTCATTTAAGACTTGCACGCAAAATTTGGTGTCAATCCAAGCAGTCTAAGTACCTTTCGGTGCATTTTGAGTGAATAGAGGAACTTGAAGTTCATAAGTTTGATTCAATTGGTTTTGCGGTGTGACTCTTAGTTTTAATGTTGTTTCGGGCATTCCGACAGTTTGAGCGAGTCCGTTTTATGATTCTAAGCTTGTTGGTATGTTCGGGCGGGGCCTTGGGGGCCCCGAATGTCAATCGGACTTGTGTGAGCGTAGGTGAGGGCTTGCAAGTGCCCTTGGGAAGTAGTAGGTGCGGGCTTGCAGGTGCGAGCCATGAGCCATAGAAGCGAGAAATGGAGGGCATCACAAAATCCATAGATACAGAAGATTGGGCGCACCTGCGTGAGCATAGGTGCGAGAGCCATGGTCGCATGTGCGGCTAGGCTCGTAGAAGCGACCCTCCTTGTCCGCAGATGTGGAGTCTGGCCAGGCGAGGGAAAGGTGCACTTGCGAGGCATTTGCCAGAGGTGCGGGACCGCAGATGTGGCACAAAGCACCGTAGGTGCGAAAGTCGATGGGCAGTGAGGGTTCATTTAATACGGGACTTAGGCGATTTTTATCACATTGTCTTCCACTCTTGGGTGATGTGAGTGCTTTTAATGAGGGTATTTCGACCTAGCTTTGTTAGGTAAGTAATTGCTACTTAATGTGCGTTTAATACATAGATTATGGGTAGATGTTAACATGGAAATTTGTAGAAATAATGGGTTTAGATGAAAAACCTAGGGTTTAATAAAAATGGGATTTTACCACGAAAATAGTTATGGGACTTAGTGTAAATCATATATTTATGTTCCTAAGGTTATGGGTAACAACTTTCTTCGAAAAGTTTCGGAATCCGGGCAAGTGGGCTGGGGTTGAATTTTTAGAATCTTGTTTTTAAGGTTGGTAACCTCTTTAATAGTTGGAATACGAATATTTTAGCATGTTTAATTAGTTTATATACTATTTGATTAGTTTGGGATTGATTCGGCGCCGACTTTAGGGTGTGAGTGCATTCTTGAACCGGGAAGTACTCTTGAGGCAAGGTAAGTCTCTTTTCTAACCTTGTAAGAGGGAATTAACCCCATAGGTGAATGTAATTAAGAATGTGCTTCTATTTGTGGGGGATACGTACGCACGAGGTGACGAGAGTCCGTACGTATCTACTAATTATGCTATTGTCCATGTAGTCTAGGACCCATATCATGCTATGCTTATAAATGCTTGTACCCAATTTGATAATTTAAGTGCTTAAATAACATTGAAACTTTATAAAGGAAGTTGTAAAAGGTTAAACTTTATTTTCTTGACCGTGAATGAGAATTTGGTTTTCTCTTGAATAATTTCCCCTTAATAAATCTGAAATTGGTTGCTGTGAATGTATTTTCTCTTTTGTGGAGTAGGCCGAATGCCTTGATAGCAGATAGATGCATCTATTGTTTGTGTCGTTCGACCCTCGGCAATGCACAGTTTAAATATTATGTTAGATCGGGCCGAACGACCTCGGCATAACTTGCGCATGATAAATATTTGGAACCATTTTGTAATTGATATTGCTTCTTTGGCTCGAGATATAAATTGTTAAATGACAAAAAGAACAAATTTGGGACTTAATATTAGTGAAGGGATTATTTACTATTTCATGTTATTGGGTTTCTGTATTCTTCATGTAATCCATGCTTAATTAATATTTTGACATATTATTGTTAGCCCGTAGGAAGTGTTAAAGTCGACCCCTCATCACTACTTCTTCGAGGTTAGGCTGGATACTTACTGGGTACATGTTTGTTATGTAGTAACGCTACACTTCTGTGCTTGATGTGCAGGGTATGAGGCAGGTGCACCTGGTTATCCGTCCAGCATGCGTACTTGATCCTGGTTCGAGAGTTCACGGTGAGCTGCCCTTCCGAGTCGTTCAGCAGCTGGCCGAAGTCTCTCTTTTATTTTATTTCTGTCTATTCTATTTCAGAAAGTAGAGTAGACATCTTTTGTATATTCTACTAGTTGCCCACATACTTGTGACACTAGATCTTGGCACACATTAGCAGACTTGTGATTTTGGTTTCGTTCCTATGGTTATAAATACTTCTAGCTACTTTCATTTATTAACTTAAATATGTTTCTCATTAAATCTTTTAAATTAAGGAAAATTTGCTATATGGGAAACTCGTTAAAAGTAGGAAATCACCAGGTTAATCATTGCCGGCTTGTCCAACAATGGTGTTGGACGCCATCACGGCCTGATACACAATTAAATCGTGACAACATAGTATCCGAGCACTAGGTTCATGTAGGTCTCACAAGTTATGGGCAGGCCTAATAGAGTCTTGCGGATCGGTACGAAGACTTCCGTACTTATCTTCGAGAGGCTATAGGGTGTTAGGAAATTACTGTTCATTCATCTCCTCTCGTGCAGTTGATGGTGTACTACGTTTCTTCTCTTACTCTCTCACAGAAAATGAGAACCAGCGCGACAGATGTTCCGGACCTGGGAGGAGCTACTCCCCCTATTGCTAGAGGCCGAGGCTGAGGCCAGGGAAGGGAACCGGCCCGAGGTAGGGGATGAGGACGTCCCAGAGTTACCACAGTTGCACCGCCAGTGGATCCAGTGGAGGATCCCATTATTAAGGAGCTGGGTGAGGTGCCCGCACCAGAGCCAACCCCGGTCAATGTCATGACAGCACCGGGCTTTCAGGAGGTCATGGGCCGTATGCTACAGTTCATGGATTCCATGACCCATGCTGGTTTATTTCCAGTAGACCCAGCCACAACTCAGGCCCCCTACCGCTCAGGATCCAGAACATGCGGCTGCCATATATTAGATCCCGCGTGCACTACCAATGGGCGGTTCCCAGCCAGTTACAGCAGCGGCACCTGAGCCTAGACCAGTTGTGGTCGGCGAGCCGCAGAAGCTATTGGATAGATGGACTAGACTACACCCTCTTATCTTCGGAAGTGAGCGACATAAGGATCCCCAGAACTTCATTGATCGGTGCAGGGACAGACTGCACAACATGAGGATATTGGAGTGCCATGGGGTGGATTTCACTACTCTCCAGTTGGAGGGCAGGGCCGGTAAGTGGCGGCAGTCTTATCTGCTTGGCAGTCCGACAAGTTCTCCTCCTATGACTTGGGACCAATTTACACGCCTATTCTTGAATAGGTGTATTCCACCCTCTCAGAGGGAAGAGTTATGGTTTCAGTTTGAGCAGCTCCAGCAGGGACAGATGTCAGTGAGCGATTATGAGGCGAGGTTATCTGAGTTTTCTCTCCATGCACTTATGATACTTCCCACTGAAGCGGAGCGAGTGAGAGGTTTTTTGCGGGGTTGCACTCATATATTCAGGCTACTCTGGCCCGGAAGGTTGAGATGGGGACTTCTTATCAGCTAGTAGTGAAGATAGCTCGGAGGACTGAAGGTTAATATTAGAGGGGTAGAGAGCAGATGCAGCGGGACAAGAGGTCCGATTTTTCTGGAGAGTTCAGGGGTGCCCCAGCTGGGGGCAGAGGTCATTGTGGGAGGGGTCAGCCTAGCAGGCCCCCATATCTGGCACCACCACCTCCTCGAGGTATTCCAGCGCGACCCTATTTTAGTGCTATGCCGGAGTGTTCTTACCGCCCGCCAGCTATTCAGGGTTCTTCCAGTGGGTACCCCGGTCATCAGATTTCTTCTATTGCCTATTTCAGTGCCATGCCAGAGAGTTGATATCCCCCACCCACTCTCCAGGGTTCTTCTAGTGGATATTTGGGCCATCAGGGTCAGACTTTAGGGCAGCAGATCACCGTACCGAGAGGTTGGTTCGACTACGGTGATTTCAGTAATGTGTGGAGATTCTTCCCTAGGCTTTGGGGCAAGGTAGTAAATTAGGGCCAGTAGCCCGTGATTACAGCACCAGCTATACGTCCTCCGAGAGGCAGAGGACATACGGGTAGGGGTCGTCCTAGAGGTAGAGGCCAGGCAGGTGGGGACCCGCCAGTCAGCGCCCCAGCTAGGTTCTACGCTTTTGCGACCAGACTAATCTTTCCAGAAACCTTATTAGTATGTGTATGTATAAATAATTCTCTGACACCCAAGAATCATACTCCCAATCACCCATCTTTACCCAAACTCGAAATTGAAGACTAGTATTAGAAATTCATACGTCCTTGAAGCCCTAGGAAGATCCTTGTTAAATCTTCAAACCTTGAACAAGAATTGATGGACAAATTACTAGGTCTTCACTTTCTCTCTCTAAGATGCTCTCACCTATCTCTAAAATATCATATGAAACACTTCAAAATGACCCCAATAGTGTTTTATAAGAATTGGGTCGGGTTTATAAAACCAGACAAATGAAACCCCGAAACATACTCTACGGTCACATAATGCACTGCAGAACTGATTTGCGATCGCATAATGCGCCGCAAAATTTCCTCCACAATTGCCCCACTCCTGATTCACTCTGTGGCCATTATGTGGTCTGTACAGTGATTATGAAACCGCATAGTGGGCCGAACGCATCGGTAGCAGATAGATGCATCTATTGTTCGTGGCGTTCGACCCTCGGTAGTGCACAATTTAAATATTATGTTGGATCGGGTCGTACAACCCTACCATAACTTGCGCATGAAAAATCTTTGGAACCAATTTGTAATTGATATTGCTTTTTTGGCTCGAGATATAAATTGTTAAATGACGAAAAGAATAAATTTGGCACTTAATATTAGTGAAGGGATTATTTACTGTTTCCTATTATTGGGTTTCTGTATTTTTCATGTAATCCATGCTTAATTAATATTTTGACATATTATTGTTAGCCCATAGTAAGTGTCAAAGTCGACCGCTCATCACTACTTCTTCGAGGTGAGGCTGGATACTTACTGGGTACATCTTGGTTATGTACTAACGCTACACTTTTGCACTTGATGTGCAGGTTCTGAGGCAGGTGCACCTGGTAATCCGTCTGGCGCGCGTACTTGATCCTGGTTCGAGAGTTCACGGTGAGCTGCACTTCCGAGTCGTTCAGCAGCAGGCCGGAGTCTCTCTTTTGTTTAGTTTCCGTATATTCTATTTCAGATAGTATAGTAGACATCTTTTGTATATTCTACTAGTTTCCAACATACTTGTGACACTAGATCTTGGCACACATTAGTAGACTTGTGATTTTGGTTTCGTTCCTATGGTTATAAATACTTCTAGATACTTTCATTTATTAACTTAAATCTGTTTGTTATTAAATCTTTTAAATTAAGAAAAACTTGCTACATGGGAAAATTGTTAAAAGTGGGAAATCATCAGGTTGATCACTATCGACCTGTCTAGTAACGGTGATGGACGCCATCACAGCCTGATATGGAATTGGGTCGTGACAACATGGCATCAGAGCACTAGGTTCACGTAGGTTTCACAAGTTATCGGTAGGCCAAATAGAGTTTTGCAGATCGGTGTGGAGATGTCCATACATATCTTCGAGAGGCTATACTGTGTTAGGAAATTACTCTTCATTCATCTCATATCGTGCAGTTGATGGTGTACTAAGTTTCTTCTCTTACTGACTCACATATGGTGAGAACACGCGCGGCAGATGTTCCGGACCCGGGAGGAGCTACTCCCCTTTTTCCTAGAGGCCGAGGCCGGGGGAGGGCACCGGCCAGAGGTAGGGGATGAGGACGTCCCAGAGTTGCCCCAGTTACACCACCAGCGGATCCAGTGGAGGAGCCCGTTATTAATGAGCAGGGCGAGGTGCCCGCAGTAGAGCCAGCCCCGGTCGATGTCATGACAACACCGAGCTTTTGGGAGGTCATGGGCCATATGTGTCATGCCCCGAACCTCGGAGTGAGACCAGCACCCGGTGCCTCACCTAACAGAGCATACCAAATTGCGACTAAGGGACTCAAAACATATAATGTCATACTTTGGCCATGGGGCCACCTT